>APFE031620225.1:0-14851 GCA_000404065.3 Pinus taeda
CATGAAGATTTTCTTTCCACAGATTCTACCCTATCACCTAACCTCTTCATACCAGAAATTATTGCATCCAATTTTTGGTCCAAGGCGGAGGGCTCTTCTTTGAAGGCAACTCTCTTTTCCATTTTAGCCCTATTCCTCTTAGCAATCAGGTTTGCCTCAACTGTTACAGCACGTTTCTGAGCTTCTTCAAGGGTTTGAGGGGCTCTTTATTTTAGTTGGTAGGCCATGTCTGGGTCAAATCCATCTGGGAATTTGTATAAGGCTAAATCCGGGGGAGGTCTTAGATTTTGAGGTATTGCATTGTATACATTATTAAACCGAGCACAGTATTCCAAAACTGTCTCTTGAGGACCTATTTTAATCATGTTATATTCGCCAAGTATATGTAAAGGGTCCTTCTTTTTCTCCCACCTATTTGTGAAGGATTGGTAGAGCTCATCAGGGGTGGTGATGCTGTTTGCAGGCAGTGATCTAAACCATGTTCGCACGTCCCCTGTTAAGCTTTGGACAAATATTCTCATCCTCACCGTTTCATCATCTATCTCATAATTTTCGAAATGATCTTGCATTCTCTTAGCATGCTGAATGACTGAATAAGGACCAGTGGAGTCAAAGTAAGAGATTTTGGCCTGATAATCTTGAGGTAAGGCCACTGGATTGGCAGGTAGTTGCAGAGGTGCATATCTGGCCATATTTACTAAGTTTTGGGGGTTGACTAGGACAACTGGGACAAGAGGAACGATAGGTATCACAGGGGGGACAGGGATGGAGGGTATAATAGTGTGGGATAAAAGAACTTGTGTGGGACAAGAAGGAATTGGTGGGGAACTTTGAGATGTTGATGGGGAACTAGGGGAATTAGGGGTAGAACGGAATAGGACTTTGATTGGAGTGGGGATTGGGTTAGGATGCTCAGGCTGTGGACTAATGTCAGCAAGTTGATCTTGTTTTTGCTGGTTCCTAACAAATTTGGGGATTGTATTGGGATTTTGGAAGATAACAGGAGGGTTAGGGTCAGGATTTGTCCTAGTGTACCGAAAATTCTTCTTGGGAGCCAGCTTCTGAGCTAGTCCTTTCGGATTTTATGAAGGCTTAGTATAGCAGGGAATTTAGCAAGGACTGGTCAGGAGTTTTGAAAGGATTATATGTATCTGTGTTGGTCATAAAAGATATCTGAATCAGCTCTTCCTTCAAGCTGCAGATGTTTATATAGGGGTAGTTTTGAAAGTTTCTTGACTGATTTTCAGACTTTAAGTGCAATCCCTAGTAGGAATATAGTCATTTCTAGATCCTGAAAGTCCCCAGCGGAGTCACCATTTATGTTAACACCCAGGTTTGTTCCCTATGACTCCTTAGGGAATACGGCCGGGGTAACCACTAACCAATCTTTGGATTACAGCTTCTAGCCCAGCTGAAATCAGAGAGGGCTCTCTCTGTTAGGTTTGTCACTGTTTCAATGAAGTTTTTTAGGCTAGTTATGAAGTGAATTTTTGTTTGTTTTTAAGTTTGGTTGGGAGGATGCTTCTGATAGCTTTTAGAGTGTGTCTGCAGGTGAAACTAGTCCATTGGGCAATGGGGTCTGCAGCCGTTGTGTTATTTGAGATCTTGAAATTAAGTGTTGCTGGTATTACAGGGCCTGTGTGTATTTCATAAAACAAAATGTAAGTTGTGAGAGTGTATGGAAAATAACTAGCAAAGAGCAATTAAGGTTTCTTTACTAAGCTGGACAGTGTGAAAGAGGTCTATTACTTAGGAGCAATTACTTGAATTCCTGAAATAACAGAGCACTGTGATGATATAGTATTAAAGGTAGCATTGAAGAATTACTCTTTAAACACTTTAACTGAAGAAAACATATGAAAACAGCTAGGATTGAATTCAGGGTAATCAAAGATTAAATCCTGGGACTATTCTTTTTCCTGGGCATTTAGAGATGGAATACATGTGGGAAACATGAACGATACAGGAAAATATAACAAACATACATGTAACAGAGAGCAATGAGGAAACTTATTGAGCCATGAAATACACAGGAATCCTGCAACTTTGAGCCGTACACCATCAAGAAATCAAGAGACACAATGCTTGAAGAAATCCCATTGTCCTTTGTATTAACTGTCTGAGAGTTTACAATATGAGAATAACAGAAAAGATATCAGGAGATTTCTTACATCCGGAGTCCAACCCCTGCTAATAAACGCGAGGGGGAATATATAGAAGTTTGTTACAAAAATATCTCAGGTATGAGTCATCTGAGTGGAAAAATATCTTCCTTCAATAGTACTGAGCTGGTAGTTGAGCAGTTATTACAATCTTTAATGAGATAAAAAAGCTATTAACTGCTGTCAGAGCAATCTTAGCATCTGGAGTTTGCGGAGTTTGTTGAAGTGGCTGAGTGCTTTGATTTAACTGCTGAGTGGCCTGTCCGTGCAGCTGTGGTTTGTGTGCCCTCTTGGCCCTGTCATGAAATGGTCAGAGACTGCTGACTTGGTGGCTCTTGGAGTTGACTGAGGGTGTACCACCGAGTATTGTGCATTTACTTTGTCCTTTGGCCAGCTGTCATGGTCCATGTGTTGAGTCCGCCTTTAATTGCCTTGAATGCTCGCTTTATCCTCATGCTGTCCTGTATTTGATCTGGGGTGGTAGTGGCTGAATAGCTGAAGCTAATGTGGCAGAATTCTGAGCATTGATTGCCACCAATCTTCCTTGGGCATCTGATGCCTCCTAATTTTTATCAAGGTTTCATCAGCCTCTGTATATTTGAAAAAATTGGGAGGAGTCTCAAAAAGGTGATTTACTTCATTTTCAATGAAGAATAGGCCTCCCAATTTATCATATAAATTTTGTCCTAAGGGAGGCCCTGTCTGTTCAGATGAACTGCTAGATGCAGTGATCTAATTTTCCACATATGTCACCATTCTGTTAGCAAACTGTTCTTGGGAGACCAATTTTCCTGCACTAGTTAATAGACTGGGCAGGCCTCTTGCTTGCAGTTCTGCCATTTTAACCCTGAACTCCTCCACATCTGCTGTCATTTCAAAGCACTTTCTCTCCACTGCCTGTATATAACTTCTAAGGGTGAGCACTTTCTTGGCAAGGAGGACAACTTCTGTTCTATTGGGAATGCCCATAGCTTCCAATTCCTCCTGTTCATGCCTGTTCAAGAAATCTACCATCCTATTGGCCTGTTCCGGCCTGTTTCCCAGTACTGCTTTGGCCTTATTGATCTCTATATGGGCCTGGCCTAGCAATTCCATCTGCTGATGAATTGTCTTTATTGATTTCAATTGTTGTGTGATGGATTTGCTTATCTTGGCCCATAAAATTCTTTTTATTTCGGCCATGGCTGTTTCCAGGTTTAATTCTTTTTCTAGGACCTTTATCTTGTCCTTGAGGGCCTTTATTTCTCTGCCCTGCTCAGCCACTGTCATCTTGGATTTGTCATATTTTGACTCCAGCTCTGCCAATTTCTCCTTGGCTTTCTTTATTTCATCAGCTTGGAGTTCCATTTGCTTGACAGTCTTGGTTATGTCTTCTATAGATGGATTATCCTGCTGAGCTGCTGATGTATCTGCTGCCTCTGTTGTGGGGGCCCCTGTTGCCCCTGATGTTGCTGTTGTTGCTGTTGTAGTAGAAGTTGTTGGAGGAGCTTGGGAAGTGGATTCTCCCTGCTTGTCTTGTATTGCTCCCTCCAATTCTTTCTCCAATTCTCTTATCCTCTGATCCTGTTGCAGCAAGAGGTCCAGCTGATCCTCTAGCTGTTTCTGCTTTAGAAGCTCGGCTGTCTGAGGGTGTTCAGTGGGTGGCAGCTTCAACCTCTTCCTCAAAGCACTGAGGTCATCCTCTTTCTTCTTCATAAGGGCCTTAACACCTGTTGGATCGTTAGGATCATGCCCTAAGTCAATAATGATATCTTCAAGTGATTTTATTCTGTTATCCTTGGCTTTGGAGGACATCCTCTCAATGTCCAGCTGAGTGTTAGTGTTTTTCAATGATTCTTTCAGCTCATGGGCCAATGTGGCCTTTTCCACTAGGGTGGCATAGACCATCTCTCCATCCTGCTTGTGGAGTTCGATTTGGTCCATAGGGTGTATATCTCTGGCCAGGACCTCCACTCTTGTCTTTATGAAGTCTGCAGCTGTCTTAGGCTGTGGCCCCTTGGGCTTAAAATGACTGAAGATAATCTTCTCCTCTTAGATGTCATAAACTGACATCAATCTTTCCTGCATGGTTGGTGTAGCATCTATAAATTGTTTGTACACCTCAGCCCTTAATAGCTCATTTTGAGCCTTTATTTGTTTGAAAGAAGCCTTGGTGCTCTTTGGCTTCTTGCTCTGTTGTGATTGGGAGGCCACCTCCAAGCTAACCTATAAATTTTGCTCCTGCTGAAAGGAGCTTGTTACTGTCTGCTGGCTGGTCTCCTTGTCCCTTGTTGAAATATCTAAGACATCTTCAGTAATGTCTTCTACCTGTGGGGAATCTGCCCTTTGCCTTTTGGCTTCTGGCTGGTCGGAGGGTCCACTGAGAGGAGTGGACTCTTCTCTATGTCTCTTTACTCCCCTTTCTTCATGTACTGGGGTCTGTAGCACTGGGGCAGTTGACTGCTGCGCTTGAGGTGGTGGCGTTTGTATTGCAGGAGTTTGTGGCAGCCCATTTTGTGGCTTATCAGCTTGTTCTTGTTTCTAGCCCATTTCCTGCTCTGTTTTCTGCTGTACCTCCTGCTCTGTTTCCTTCTCTGTTTCCTTCTCTGTTTCCTTCTCCTTCTGCTGCTCTATTTGTTGTTCTGCCTGTTGCCCAATTTGTGCTTTTACCAGCTCATCCTCTGCATCTAGTATTCCTTTGCCTTTGTCCATTGCCGATACTGATGTAGTGGGTGCCTTTGGTGTAATTCTGGTAATTGAGGTCCCTTGTCCCACTGAGTAAGGCAGTCTGAAGGGTACCTACTGCACATAATCTAGGTCAATAGTCTTTTCAAGCTGCCTGACATTTTTAAGCATTCTTTCCTCCTCAGCTAAACCCTCAACTAGAGTATCAGGTTGCCATTCTTGCAAGTTGGCATATTGTTCTATGTGAGGGTATTGGCAATGCTTAATGGCTAGGAGCCTATACTTATTTCTCCTAGCAGAGATGACTCCTTGAGGGTCATAAGGGACCCACCGAAAGCTATAGGACAGCTTGTAATTGTCTTTCAGGATCAAATCTGCGGCTTCCCATCCTTCCTTCTTATTCATGATGAAAGGGCCCATTTCATTTTTGAAGTTAAGGTGAGCCTTTTTCTTGGAGCTGTGGAAGTGGGTAAGGTCTAACTGAATCAGTTGCCTGTAATATTCCAGTGCAAACAACCTCATTGGTACATATTTGGGGAGCCTGTATGGACAGAGCTCACATCCATAGACCCTGAATACTGTATGATGTTCATATAGGTACCAGTCACCTATTTTGTTTTTCTTAGAAAGCTGCAGAGCTTTCTTTATCTCATTGGATATTCTGGGAGGTGGTGACTTCATCAACATGCAGGAGACTGGGTAGACAAACTGGTCCACAAATTCACAGTAGGTATAGGGTGAATTTGTGACTTTGTGATAGACTGAGGTCCAGAAGATAACAGATCTTCTTTCCCCTGTATGATCCAGCCTTTTGATGTAGCAAGGGAAGGCTTTAGAATGATAATACATGAACATATGGTAGATGTAGGCTGAATATCTGAAGACCCCCTGTCTGTCCACTTTGGTCAGCTGATCATGAATCTTATTGGCTATGATCTTAGCAAAGTTGTACTTTTGGGCAAGGGGTTTGTATGGGCTGTAAATAGACAACAGTACTAGCATGGCTCTGTCCACATGCTCACTGTTTTGTTACCCCAACACATAGGCTATCATGTCTAGTAATAGCCTGCCTACCTCATTGAATTGATCATTCAGATAGGGAGGTGGCTCTGTAGTTTGGCATTCAGGTCTCATGAAGTACCTGATGATCTTTTGCAGCTCTTCACTGGTCATCTTGTCACCAGCGTCCATCAATTGATTCATGGAGAATGGGATCAGCAACTCTGTCTGATCAAAGTGCAGCATCTTGTTTATGGACTCAGCATTGATGTGAAAGAGGATTCTCCCTGATGGAGTGGTGACAGCTCTTTGCTGATCATCATAGTTTTCAGCACAGAGGTGAATGATTTGGGGGAAAACATTCACAGCTGGGAGACAGTAATAGGGTAGGTTTGACTCCCAGATCCCATGTGTACCATGCCCATCTTTATGGTCTTCCCTCAGTCTACTGAAGGTCTGCAAGAAATCCCTGTTTCCTTCAAAGTCTCCAATGAGACCATCCTTGTCTACTAATGGCAGGGCCTCTAGCTCCTTATTTGTTTGACTCTGTGAGGCCACACTAATGGATGAAGTTGTAGGAGATGCCATGATAGAAGCTAATCTGTAGAGATAGGGGCAGTAGTTTGACAAGTCCTTAAAGAGTTTTTAGCTGCAGGTCAGCTGTTGATACAGTGAGGTGTGCTTTCTTCAGGGGGTAATGCAAGTTGGATTCTGTGTTTTGCTGTGAAATTCACAGGGATGTGAATTGTTACTGAAAGATTGCAGAGCTGGTGAGGCTTCTATGGTATGACAACAGGTGGCCTGCACTTGGCAAAAGGGAACAATGCCTAGTACTTCGGGGGGAATTTCGGGGTCTTTAGCCCGCAAAACGAGCACTCCTCTGTCGAATTGGGGTTTAAGGGTGCTGCGGATTACTTGGGCTGACTTTGTGTGACAGGCAGAGCTGAATTCGAAGAGTTTCATTGGTGCTTAATGGTGAATTCTTACAAAGAATTAAAATGCGTGGGCGAAGTGGGAAACCGGCTAAATACCTGGAAAAATTAGCTTGGACACTTGCGAGCCAGGCTGTGGAGGCTTAGCACAGTGGAATTGTGGACTTGCAACGGCTGAAATCTTTGAATTTGGCTGGAAGACAATTTTTCGCGGCAGCTGGTTGTCAACGGCTCCTTCTTTTACGCATGAAAATGACTTAAAACGGCTTATTTGGCCGTTTATAACGTTGAATTTCGGGAAAAGCCGCTATTAGCGCTTTTCCGCCGATGACATCAGCATGACGTCATGGTGGGCCCATAGTACGGTGGTGACATGGCGCTGACGTAAGAGGCAGGGTGGCAGGACACGGTGGCGGGCTGATGTGCTGGCAGGGCCGCGTGGAGGGCCACGGGGCGCGGGGGCGGACACAGTAAGGTGACGTCAGGATGACGTTGGAGTGACGTGGGAGGGAGAGCGGTAAGGCGGATGGTGGTAAGCGGGTTCCCCGCACCACCTTTGGGGCAAAGGCAGTAACGGGGAGAGGGCTCCGAACAACCTCAGCGCTCGCCATGCGTCCTTGTACGGGCTCGAAACCACTTTCCCCGGACGATAAAACTCGACAGATCGGGGCGCAAGATTGACCGCCCACCCTTGGATCTAACCGGCGGAGATCGGACGGCTGGCGGGTCCTCCGACAGGCCGTGTAGGTTGGGACGCGGCCCGCCGGGAAATTAAAATATTGACTTTAATGTTTGGGCGGGGAACTTTGGGTTTTATGGTTTTTTCGGGTTTTATCATTTTTTCTTTTGAAAAAGGGTTATGGGTAGGAGGGGTTTTTTATGATTTTTTCTTTGCAAATGAGGGCCATGTGAGCAAAATGGCATGGAATGAGAAGAGATGACCTGGGAGGTTCATCAAAGTGACCAGGTGTCACTTTGATTCCCTTTTCGAATAGACCATATGGCTATAATGCCAGGGGAGGGATATTTATAGAATTTTGGGGTTTATACACCATAGTGTTAATACTAGTAGGGAAAGGTGAGATAGGGGGATTACATAGTAGGGTTAGTTGTTAATATGGAGGGAACATATGTATGAGGGCTAGTACAAATAAGTTTTTCTTGAAAATATCTTTGAGTCAGGAATAGATGAAAATGAAAAGAGTTTTACACAAAAAATGTGGCTTTTAAAGGCCATAAGTACCATCACAAAACTTTGAGTTTGTCCTGTGAACCAATTCATGAAGGGGTGTTAGTAATGAATGATATACAAATGAAAATAGGGAAGTTAGTCATGCTCCAGTATGTTGATTTTCCTGTTGATGTTTTAGCCACCTTGGTCTTGAAATAGACACCACTTCTGCAACCCCATCTACTTACCCAACTACTTTGCCTAACATTTTTATTTCTTCTTGTAGGGTGCATTTAGGCTAGCAAACCCTTTAAATGCTTTTTCTTTTACATTGACTTTTTTTCTTTCATTTCCTATGTAAGGCTACCCTTATTCCTTCCAGGCCCCAGATTAAGCAGTTGGGGACCTTAGCTTCTCTACCTAACTACTGATCTGCCAAGATTAAACAGTTTGGACAGATTTCTTTCTCTATTCTACAACATAAATTGAACACATGGCATGATCCAGATTAGGCTATTGGACCATCCATCAAAATTGAGTCCCTATCAAGATCCAGACACACCTTGTCTCCTTATGGAAATATGGGATCTTTGTATTGTCAAAGCAGAGCATATTTTGGACCTTTATAGCCAATCATGAAATATGAAACCTATTGGTATAGGTATCCAACAGTGGCTCCACATGGGGATGGTTTTTCTTCTTGAAAGACCAAGAACAGCAGGTCAGATTGCCTTGGGTCTTGACTGTGTTTACCCACTTTCTGAAGTTTGCTGCTTTGACATGCTATTTTGTGTTTCTCTTCTTGGTGGACCTCTGATTTTATTCACCTACTGCTGCCAGCTATCAGAAAACTGTAAGACATTATGCTTTTTACATGTATGAAAAATATATACAACAGCTTATGTACAAGGAAAAACTCAGCCTGCAATTATGGGTGATATTCAAAGTAGTGCTTTAGCATCCTGCCGTTCACAGGACCTTCATCCAAATCAGTTTCATTGAGGCTTTTAAGGAAATAAGTATTGTTTCCTTGTATTGCTTGGACAGCAAATGGTCCTCTCCAAAGGGAGTCAAATTTTCCATGTTTTCCCTTGTCTTCTCTTCTGGAATCCCATTTGAGGACTTTGTCACCAATGTTGAAGTCTTCTGCTTTGGTCCTTCGGTCAAAAGCCTTCTTCAGCTTTTCTTGTAAGACTTGAACTCTGTTGAAAACTTGATCTCTGGTTTGCTGCAAACATATGATTTGATTTATTCTTCTTTGCATATCATTAGGTTCAGCTTGGCTTTCCTGGAGTATCTTCATAGCAGGGATGCCCAGTGATGAGGGGAATTTGGCTTCTAGTCCATAGACTAACTCAAATGGGCTGACCCCAATTGATCTTTTAGTTGTTAATTTGTCTGCCCATAAGGCGTTGACAAGTATTTTATGCCAATTCTTCTTGTTCTCTTCCAGCACCTTCTTTATCATGTTTACCAAGCTCTTGTTTGATGATTCTGCCAGGCCATTTCCTTGGGGGTAGTATGCAGTAGAGTGGCCCAAAGTAATATGAAATTTGTGACAGAAACTGACCATCTTTTTAGATCTGAAAGCAGCAGCATTGTCTGTTATTATTTTGTCAGGGCATCCAAATCTAGCAAGGATATTTGTCTCCAGAAATTGTATAATGGTGGAGTCATTTGCTTGTCTGCATGGGGTTGCTTCAATCCATTTTGTAAAATAATCTGTTGCTGTCAGAATCCATCTATGTTGGCCTGAAGATGAGGGATTGATTTCTCCAATGAAATCCAAGCCCCATTGCTGAAATGGTCTCTCTGTTGCAATAGGCCTTAGGGGTAGCGGCAGCAATTGTCTCTTTTCTTCAAACACTTGACATTTATGACATGCAGTAGTAAATCTCTTGACATCAGAGAAAATAGTGGGCCAGTAGTATCCAGCTCTTAGTATCTTGTTCACAGTGGATTTCCAGTATAGATGCCCACCACAGTCTCCTGCATGAAACTCTTCCATGATTTTGTTGGCTTCACTTTCAATCAGACAATTTGGCAAGATGCTCTCATGATTCCTCCAAAGCAGATTTTCTTCCATGACACAGAATTTTGAGGCTTTCATTTTTACAAACCTACCCTTAGTTCTAGACAGTCCTGGGGGAGCACACAGGTTTTGCAACACATAGCAGATATCAGAATACCAGGGGGATTGTTCAAAGGCTACATTGATCTTTGGAGTCACCAGCTCCGGTTCACTGTCCAGCTGGTTAATGTCTAAAGCTTGGAAATTTGTTTCAAACATTAATTTGGCTAGGCCCAGCCCTTTTATGAGTTTTGTAGGTTTTATTTCTATGTCAAATTCCAAAATATTTGCTATCCATCTGCCTCTTCTACCCTCCACGTTTTCTTGTGTGAGTATATCCTTGACAATTGGGCTTGGCACATAGGCTATTATATGGGAATAGAGGATATAAATCCTGAAGTCCTTAATAGCTTTGACCAGGGCATAGGCTTGTTTTTCCATGATCTGATATTTGAGGGGTGCATCTCTTAGAGCTTTGCTAAAGAAAGCGATGGGTTTTTCATTTCCTAGATCATCTTTCTGTAGTAAAACTGCAGCAATTGTATGTTCTGAAGCAAAGGAGAATATGATGAAGTCTCTATCAAACCGAGGGCTAGTTAGGACAGGGGTTTGGGTAAGAGAAATTTTGATGCTTTCAAAGGCCTGTTTAGCCTCTACTGTCCATTTGAATTTGGAATCCTTCTTCAGCATGTTGTTAAGAAATCTGCTGAGCTCGGCCAAGTTTGGTATAAATCTCCTCAAAAAGTTGATATTTCCCAAAAAGGCTTGTAACTCTTTTATATTCCTGGGATGGGGCATGTGTTGGATAGCCTGGATTCTTTCTGGGTCAATTCTGATACCATCCTTGGAGATAATATGACCCAGTAATTTCCCTTCTTCTAGACCAAAAATGGATTTTTTGGGGTTCAAAGAGATTCCATATTTTCTGCATTTTATAAATATCTGTCTCAAATGTTTCAAATGGTCTTGGTTAGATTTTGAGAAAGGTATAAGATCATCCAAATAGATGACTAGGAAGTCATGAATTTCTTTAGCAAAAGCAATATCCATTGCTCTTTGGAAAGTGGCCCCTGCATTTTTCAAGCCAAATGGCATTTTAACATATTTAAAGGTTCCCCATGGGGTTGTAAATGCAGTTTTGTCCTGATCCTGAGGATGGACTAAGATCTGGTTGAAGCCTGAAAAGCCATCCAGCAAGGAAATTCTTGATGCCCCTACCACTCTTTGCAGGATGTGATCCATCTTTGGTAGGGGATAGTTGTCTTTCAGTGATACTTGGTTGAGGTTTCTTAAATCGACACAGAGCCTAATTTCCCCAGTTTTCTTCCTTGTGGGAACCAAATTTGAAATCCAATCAGAGAATCTGATTGGTGCTATAATGCCTGCTTTGTGCATTTTTTGTACCTCTTGTTCCATTGCTGGGAGGAGCATAGGGTTAATCCTCCTGAGCTTTTGTTTAAAGGGTTTCTGATTTGGCTGTAGTGGGATGGTGTGTTGTATTACAGAGGTGTCATAGGATTTAAGATCCTCATAACTCCATGCAAACACATCTTGAAACTCTTTAAACAGGTCAATGTATTTGGGCTTTTGATCAAGAGGTAATGCAGCTGATAGTTTTACGATTTTAGGCTGTTGAACTGTTCCTATGTTATGCTCTTCAATGGTAGTGTTTAGGGGTTCAAATTTTGGTTTATTGGGGACATCATTAGAATAAAAAATGTCTCCAAAGGAGCTAAGCCTATGGGCAGAAAATTGTTCTTTAACTGTATCACCTCAGTTTCATCCTCAGGTGTCTCATCATATTCAATCTGTTGGATTTCTTGAATGTTGTACTGGTTGAAAATTGTGGGATGTAGCATTCGATTGGCTGTTTTGGGCGAAAGTACTTGGCTGTTATGTTCACTGTGTATTTGTGATGGATTTTCTAACCGAAGTATTTGTGATTGACTTGCTGGCTCAGTGTCTATCTTCAGACCTGAAAATTCTTTTGTAAAGTCAGAAAGTTGTTGATTTGTGTGTCATTGTCAAATACTTGCCAGTCCTTTATGTTATTTGGAACTGATGGTCTGTGTTTTACCTCAACTGTGAAACGGTGATGGGGGTCAAAGGGCAGCTTGCAAGTACTTGCAAACATGGCTAGGCTATGAGCGTGCAGGTTCTGAGCCCTAGGAATTTTGGTAATCTGGAACTCAGTAAGAGATTTAAGTAACTCAGTGGCAACGGATCTGTAAGACCTGAGTCTGTTGTCTTTTGTAACAAAATTGCCTTTGACCTGTTGGATAACTAGGTCCGAATCCCCTAGGATTGATACTCTTGTAACTTGTAGGGATTGTACCAACTTGAGGCCTAGTAGGAGGGCCTCGTATTCAGCCATATTGTTGGTACATCTGAAGTTTAGTCTGTAGGCTCTACCCTCTGCATGACTGCTTTCTTTGTTGTGCATCCACACTCCTGCTCCTGCCCCTAATTTGTTAACTGACCCATCAAATTCTAGAAACCATAGAATTTTTTCTTTCAAAGGGTATTGAATGTTATTTCCATGGTCTACATCTGTGAGTTGGAGTATAGGTTGTTTTTTCAGTTTGTCTGGAATGACATCTTTCTCACTTGGTGGGATTATTTTGGCTTCTTGGGGAGCCATCTGCTCATTATTCAGTCCAGGTGTCCTGGTTTGACAGTTATTCGTTTTGTGATCTTGAATGTTTGTATTGCTCAACTCAACCAATGTTTGTGTTTCAGGATCCTCTTGTTCAGCAGGTTGGTTTATTTCCATCATCTGAGATTCTTGATTGTTGTTGTTGCCTATATTGTCATTGAAAAGGATGTATGAGTCTATGTCAGAGTGGACAGCATAGATGGGAAAGTTTTGAGGCTTCTCTGTACTACTGACCATGTATTTCATCAGCGACTCTCTATACAACCTCTTGGGTTGACCAAAGACTGTGATAGTAGCATAAGACATGTCTAGTTGGAGAGACCCTTGAAGTTTAGCCCCCCATGATCTTGACAGTAACATCCCATATTTGGGTGGAATGTCAGCAACAACTACGTCCATTAAGATCGTTTTATTTGGATATTGGACTAAGGACACACATAAGTCTTTTATCAAGCCTAGACACTTGACCTGGCTAGAATCAAATGAGAAAAGGTCCTTGTATGGTCTAGTGATATCCAGATTTAGCCTTTCCATTACCGATTTTGGAATCAAGTTATGAGATGCACCTGAGTCAAACATTGCATTGTGTAATATTTTTTCATGCACATGCAAGCTAACATAAAAGGGTAGTATCCCTGAGCCTGCTACTTTTCCATCAACCTCTGGACCAAAAAGCAATTCAGGGGTGTCATCCAACACATTGACATTATCCACATTATCTTTGTTTTTGTTATGAGTGAGTTGGAGAGACCTTTGAATCTGCTGTTTATAAATGTCATTTTTGGCTAGCTCTGCCAGAGGTATGGCTATTTTCAGTTTTCCAATTTCAGTTTCTAAGTCAAAGGGTTTTTCAGTTTGTGTTTTAGCAGTATGGGTGAGCCTCCTTTCTTTGTCTGGCGAGGTTTCTTCTTGATTTTGGGGTTCATGCTTGTTGATTACCTCTTGAGGCTCTTTGCTCGAGTTAGAATGTTCAAATGATGTATTTGGTGAATTTGGTGTTTGTTCAATGATTTCTTCAATAGTTATTCCCTTTGTGGGTGAATTAGTTGTATCCATTGGTTCAGTTACTATGGCATTTTTAGGCTGTAGTTTGTCTTTGGTTTTCTCGGGTTGTGTTACATTTACAGTCCTGCTCCTTAGTTTGTACTATTTGTGAACCTCATAAACAGCAGTGTCATAGCCTTGTTTGAAATCAAATGATTCCCCTTATTTTGTCTGAAATTGTTTACTATCTTCTTCATCATGATCCTCTTGACTCAAGAAGACTTGGTGCTTATTTTCAAACCCCATTAGGTGGATATGAGTGTCCTCCGCTTGTTCCTCTGATGTGGATGTTTCAGCATAGTTTTCTTGAAATGGTGGTCTTATTTCAGGATCATTGTTGACTTTGCTCCCACTAGGATTTTGGTTCCTTCTAAAGTTTGGATTCCTGTTAGGGTTGTTTGGTGGTGCTTCCCATGAAGATTTTCTTTCCACAGATTCTACCCTGTCACCTAGCCTCTTCATACCAGAAATTATTGCATCCAATTTTTGGTCCAAGGCGGAGGGCTCTTCTTTGAAGGCAACTCTCTTTTCCATTTTAGCCCTGTTCCTCTTAGCAATCAGGTTTGCCTCAACTGTTACAGCAACCTTCTGAGCTTCTTCAAGGGTTTGAGGGGCTCTTTCTTTTAATTAGTAGGCCATGTCTGGGTCAAATCCATCTGGGAATTTGTATAAGGCTAAATCTGGGGGAGGTCTTAGGTTTTGAGGTATTGCATTATATACATTATTGAACCGAGCACAGTATTCCAAAACTGTCTCTTGAGGACCTCTTTTAATCATGTCATATTCACCAAGTATATGTAAAGGGTCCTTCTTTTTCTCCCACCTATTTGTGAAGGATTGGTAGAGCTCATCAGGGGTGGTGATGCTGTTTGCAGGCAGTGATCTAAACCATGTTCGCACATCCCCTATTAGGCTTTGGACAAATATTCTCATCCTCACAGTTTCATCATCTATCTCATAATTTTCAAAATGATCTTGCATTCTCTTAGCATGCTGAATGGCTGAATAAGGACCAGTGGAGTCAAAGTATGATATTTTGGCCTAATAATCTTGAGGTAAGGCCACTGGATTGGCAGGTAGTTGCAGAGGTGCATATCTGGCCATATTTACTGGGTTTTGGGGGTTGACTAGGACAACTGGGACAAGAGGAAC
>APFE031620238.1:0-15628 GCA_000404065.3 Pinus taeda
GTGGCCCAATGATAATGAAAGTGGGATGAATGTGGTGACATAGTAGTGAAATGGAGGTGATATAATGGACATAATAGTGAAAGTGAAATGGAAATGAATGACATTTTCAAGACTCAACAAAGAGCTGATGAGGGAGAACTGCTTGTTGAGGAGGAAAAACCAACAAGTCCTAGAGAGGATGCAACAAATGATGGGAATGTTCATACATAACCAACAGAGAAGCCACCACAGACATGCACACCTAATTCAGTACAATAATACCCATGTCCAGCCCAGCCGACCTACCATGCCTTATTTTCTGGGTGAATCGGAGAAGGAGAGGGAACCAGACACCTTTGCAGATTTTATGCGGCCCTCCATGGATAGGATTGATGAGTGCGAGGCATTGAATCCTAGGATCAGGAGGGCTTTCTCATTTGAGGAGCATAGATGAGGATAGTTATAGGATGAGACGGAGAGGCATTTTTGTTGGTGGAGACCTAGCTTTAGATATCAAGAGCCTGAGGAGGAGGTTCAGCATGAGATTGTGGGCACACAAGAGTGTGAGGAGTGTGTTTATGTGTCCAATGTGACACAAGATTCACCCTTGTTGGAGATACCTTCAGTAACTTCAGTTAACACCGTAGCGGAGAGAGTAGATCATACACTCACAGTGCCATTTGTTGATGAGGAGCCACCAATGAATGAGATGTCGTCCATTGTTGAGGGATCCATTGATGAGGTGTCCAGGGCCATGTCCAATTTTTCGAGTGATAGCATCACACAAGAGTTTGATGAGGTGCCTAGAGATATATCCACCGTTGATGAGGAGTCGATAGGTACAGAGGCATCTACAACAGAGTTTCTAGATGATAGCTACCTACTGCTAATTGTTGAGGATGTTATGCATGAAGAGCTATTTTTGGAGGGATAGTTAGTGGCTCATGTTGAGCCCATGGTGGAGGAGGATGAGCATCCATCCTCAGAGTCAATCATCGATGAGGAATAGTTAGATGCATCGGAAGCAAACATAGATGTCATACTTTTAGACAAGAGTCCCCTTCAGGCATACATCGATGAGGCTTGTGGCATTATTGGGCCACCTCTACATGTTGGTGAGAGAGAGGCCGCATTAGCTAGGCGGATTACATGGATTTTCCAGACTAGTGAGATGGGGAGACACAAGCTACGCAGGGTGCAACATTCACACGATGGAGGACATGTTTCGTGTATGGTTGTTCGTGCATTCGATCCCTCTCACGGGGTTGGATGGTGAGAGATATTGAGTTGGTATCCTATGGAGTTGGCTAGGAGGTTAGATGCATCCATGGCCACAGTTCAGTAGAGGTCGTGGATTACCAAAGGGGCTCGAAAAAAAATATTATTGGAATCTAGGTGGGATTCTCCATCACATCATGGAGTTGATAGGTGATGGTAGTAGCTGCATGATGGACTCAGTGGTTGGGCACACACCTTATCATATCCCCTTCAGAGTTATTAACAACACTAGTGACAAGATGGATTGCGAGAGGAGCAATGAGATTTAATGAGTTGTCATGGCATGTTGGGTTGAAATGGAATTATAGGATGATTAGACTACTCTGGAAAGAGTTGGTAGGAGGAGATGGCGTCGTTAGGCCACCAAACATGGAATCATACGAAGACAATGCTCTCCCATTGATGTATTGGGCACTAGAGCTATTGAGGTTCAACATGGTAGCGTTATTCGTGATTGCATGTGAGGATTTGGGCCACATAGGTGTACCTAGGAAGATGAGGAGGTGTAGATCACATTGTGGTGGGTGTACTAGCAGAGTGGTGGATGCATGGGCACATATGGGATGCCTTATGGTACATGGTGGCACGGAATTCAGTTTTTGTATCCAGTTGTGCATAGAGTTGTGCCACTGAGTTCAATGTTATGTAGAGGAGTGTAGGGGTACGTCTTTGAGTGCAACAAAGGATGATGATGCATGACATGTTGTTGAAGTGTTTTTGCCAGAGAGATCTCCTAATGAGGGAATCAGACAAACCATTGGGTTTGGCACAGTCATATTTGGAGAGCGAGTTGACGACATGGCCAACTGCGAGCTTCCATTTTTCACTCTCTAGCATTGCACATTGACACAGTGGACTTGGATATCATCTCTTGATGCTTGCATCATGAGCAACAGGACCCTGGAGGATGGTCTGAGACAGTTGGATGAGACACAGTTCATTGGGAGTGAGGATTTACAGTGGTGGCATATGGTGAGGGTGGGAGTTGGTGGATGCATGCTTGGAGGTAGTTTGATCTTTTGTATAGGTAACACTTGCACTGCCCTTGAGCCCACACTCAAGGAGATGCATGATCCCCTTTTGGTGAGACATTATGAGGTGTCTCATGAGCAACTACAATGATTGGTGGACCTTACTTGCAAACGGATGTTTAGACTCCAAGAAGTATTTGGGAGCGCTTTCAGGAGACAGGATGATAGATCCCACTACATGGTATGGCCATCGAAGGGAAATTGCACATGCACTAGATTGGTTCGTGATGTTGGGAATCCATATATTGATTGCACGCAGGGACCTGAGACATGGTACAGGTTGGTGCCAGCAGCTGTCAGGACTATGATGCAACCGTTCTGGCTATGGAATCCGGGGAGTTGGTTGGTTGATGGGACACTCTATTTTGTGACGATTGGAATCGGGACAAAGGATAACCCAACTCACACTTGGTCTGACATGTGGGGGAGCGTTGAGGCCTTCGTCACACAAAAAGGTTGGTTTTCCTTGTTGTTGCTATGTATCAGGGTGAGTGTTGGATGGGTAGGTCATGACATCGTGGAGATTCCTGGGCCAAATGAGTTGGCGCTCTATAGATATTTTTCCATTAGGTCCCAGGAGAGGAGGATACAACTTGCACATGATGGGAAAGATATCATGGTTGGAGTTGCGCAACGACAACATGGTGGAACCCATTTTAGACTAGCATGGGATCTGGGCATCATAGGATTTGGCAGTACAACTACTCTTGGGGATGAATCAATTTCTATGGGGAGAGAGAATTTAGATCTTCCATTGGGATTTAGTGATTCGTTGATGGCATGGGGGACTTCATCAACATGGCAGGGGCATCAACAGGAAGATATCAAGGGAAGCTCACGTGAGTGAGATTTTATCTCTGCAAGGATTCGGTGGTATCTTTAGGAGTTTACTATTGGAGTGTATGAGATCTACCACTTAGTAGGGAAGCTTCATGAGGAGTTGGATAGAATACTACATTATCATGATCATGATTCCCTACTCATTTATGGTATGCAAAGGGCTTCTGGTACTTATAAATGGTAGGATAGTGAGTGGAGCAAGGGGAGCTTCAGTTGGACATGATGGCTTGGGATCTTGGTATTGAGGGATTCTTTCATGGAAAGACAGTGCAAATATTAGGGACGATTAACTAGCATATTTGGGACCCTAGCATAGTTGGCAGTAATAGTGGGGATCAACAGCTAGAGAGTGTACTTGTTCAGGCATTGCTTGAGGACAAGCAATTTTTGGCGGAGAATACTATAATATCCCCAGTTTTGATTTTTTATTTGAGGATATTAACAAATTTATTGGGGAGGTGCTAGGCATAGCACAATTTTGTAGTTCGAGTTTCAGATTTGATTTCAGCTTAAGGAGCTTGGATGAAAAGGCAAGATTGGATCTCATTGGCAGGTAGGGGCCACAAGAGAGACAAAAAGGGAATGCACACTTGTGGAGCAAGAGAGAGAAAAAGAAAGGGGATGAGCTAGTGGAAAGTGGGGGCCACCAAGGGAGGGTCATTTTACAATTTCAACGTTAGTTGTCTTTAGTTGCTTAGCCAAGACAACAGTGTTGTTCAGCACAAGGTATTTTCCAAGCAGAAATTCCACCTCTACCTTCAGTGAACTCCAAGTGTCACCTTAGGGGAGTAAGGAGTCCATATTAGTGCTTATCTAGGAGCTACATTGTAGACCATTTCTAGATGGAACATGCTTTTCTTAGGGCATAGAAGAAAATTTGAAGAGGCTGAGAGAAGGTGGCAAACAATGGAGTTTTGGGCTAGAGAATTTGCAGAGATTTATCCATAGGGAGGGAAAGTTTTTCCTTAGTGATTTGCAGGGGTTGGAGGATATTTTTCTAGTAATTGATTGGCCTTCTACAACATAATTATTTCTACAGGATGTTTTTGCAGTTAGTTAGAACCATACACATTTATTGGGGTCAGTGGGGCACATTGGATTTATCCCAAACCCTTTCTAGGTTTTTGTGGGTTTATTGAGAGGAGTCTCTAGCTAATTTTATAGAAAATTTTGGGCAAAATTTGGCCCTAAAATCCTTGTTCTTATAGAAGGGCGAATCGCTAGTTAGCTGAGGAATCTGCGTTACTTGGTGGGCTCAGTTTTGGCTTGGAGTTTGACCAAACCCTTTCTAGGTATTTCTATGATTTTGGAAAGGATTTAGTGGCTACGATTTCAAGGTTATCCAAGCATTCCTTCACATAGAATATTCATTCTCTTACTATTGTACGAATTGTTGAAGCTTGCTACTACATCATCTCTCATGGGATTATGCAGTTCTCTTGGGTGATTGTTGTGTGGAGTGTCAGTTGGAGGATTTATGGGTTCAGTTGTTAGTATTTCATTTGGAGGGAGATTGTGGTGATATTGCTAGCATTTTGGAGCAACAATTCATCATTTTCAGCTACAGGTGAAGCATTCTAGTATTTGAGGAGGGCCAAGTTATTTGGGGTCGAATTTGGAGATACAAAACCAGAGAAAACCCTTTCTGGGTTTTTGACAAGGATCACATCCCCAAATTTACAAAATATTTTGGGTAGTTTTGAGGGGCCAAATCAGGATGCCAAGTCAGCTAGTAGTTAAGAAAAATTGGGCTAGCACAGATTTCTGGAGGGACAAACTATTGTTGCAATTGGGCATTAAGAGATTGATCACTTGCGGCTTGTAGCTTGCCTTAAGAAAACCCAGGCACACTCCTTCCAATTTTATTGTACTCCAACAGTTTATTTATAATAAAAATTGGTCATTTGGGTGTTTTGGAGCATTTTTTTGTTCATGGGTGTTTGCTGAAATTTATTGTGTTGTTATTTTTGTGCATGTCTTTGATTATCTCTATAAAATTTGTATTTTAAATATTACAAATCCCCATAATACCGCTATATCCCCTATATATTTCATGGCATTCATATTTATAACAGTTATGCCTCTGAGTTAACCAGATCGAAGATTAACAGCATATATAATTTTAGCATTTGTAAACTGATTTCTGGACTAAAATAAGGAATTCGATTATTTGACTGGATTCACGTTGATTTGAAGTTCTATATACACACAATGATCGGTGCTGAGACATGAAATATTTGCCATAACATCCAAGGGAATTTCACATTGTTAATAAACCTTGTGACTTCTAGAAAGTATTTTTTGACTGCATGCTTTGACCATTGTTTTGTGCGCTATCTGGAAGACCTAGGTGCGATCAAGGGAACACATTAGCATATCGACCCTTTTCTCTTCAAAACCCATATGCTCATTTTCCATCATGACAACTTGATGTATGATTATCGTGGAGGTGAGAATAGAATTTTCACTACTGGAACAGGAACTGTTGTTAGAGCAGGAACTGTACACCTGCCACAAGGATAACTTATTATCAGTCCTAATTTCACATAAAATCCCCTCAAATCATAAAAATAAAGAGAATTCATATAAAAATAACACATTACCTCTAAATTCCTCTATAATAGCCCAACAATGCCTAAAAAGGATAATAATGACCATAAACATGAGGTGCAGGCATAAGAGTTATTCAGCAAAAAGTATGAAAATCTTGACAAAATGGAGGCTCAACACTCCCCCACGCTGGTCTTCTTGCACATCCTCATGCAAGCTGTTGGGTGCCAAACTTGCATACTTTTTCCCTCCATTTTTACTCTCTCTCTCTCACACTCCTTTGTATCTTTAATTTCACTAATCGCCCTAAATGCATAAGGTAAACCCTCTTTGATTGCTTTCACGGAATGTTTAATTAATGAAGTAATAGTTATGGAGAATTTGCCTGTGCGAGTTACTAATCTTGCCATTTCCACAGATCTAGTGGTCAAAGGTTACGCGTGCAAAACACAAAAGAAATTGTGAGTTTCTAGTATCATATCTGCAAGCATTGTAACAGCATAATGGATTCAAGGCCTACTCCAGACCTTTCTTGTCTTTCTCTCGGCAACTAGTTGGCCGTTGTAACAATTGTATAATGATAGAACATTAGCTACTATCTTGAGAAACAATTTTCTATGTGCATTGTATAAGAAGGGTTTCAATGTTGTGAATCAGGGTTAGTCGTGCAAGAGATTGAGATTGTAACAAAAGATTGTTGAAGTTAATTGAATGCAAGTTATTTTGTTGTTCTTTCTATAAGTTGTGAATCCATCACAGCCCTGGTCAGAGAGTTGGGCCCAATCTTTTGATTAGGTGTTGGGTTATTTTCTTGTGTTGTTATTTCATATGTGTTGAGCTAATTTGATTGTTGTTACAGTATTTTAGTTAATTGTTGTGAATGCTTTTTATAGTTCCACAATTCATTCTTAATTGCTGTCATAGTGACTTTGTCGTTAACTCTGTTGCTGAATATATGATTAGTAATTAACTATGGCATTGCTCCCTGCATATATTTTGTGCATTGCCTTGAAACAAATTATGCATCCGGATTGATAAATTAAATGTGGAAAGGGGCTAAATAGGTATTCACACTCGGACACCAACATTTTGGCGTCATTGTTGAGGAGGCTAACAAGGTGCAAGAACATGATATACACTGATCTGTGGATCAATCTCTCATCTTAGGGAGGGAAATTATTGCCTACTATGAGCCTTGAGCATAGTGTTTTATTTTCTTTTCTTTCAGCTTATTTTCTATTTTGTTGATTCCGTATAATCCAATCTTTCTTTCTGGGAAGGAAATTGTTACCCTATTCTAGATCCTAAGCCTTAGTTGTTTTCTTTGGTTTTTTTTTCATTTTCCTTTTGATAGGGCCACTCTGTCATTCTGGGGAGGGAAAGAGTTTTCTCACCCTACTCCAGTTCCTTAGATTTATTTTTTCCTGTTGATTTATTGTTTTTAAGTCATCCTCTCATCATAGGGAGGGAAAAGAGTTTCCTTGCCCTGCTCCAGGTCTTGAGCTATGAAATTTTTAATGTTTTCTTTCCAATAAATGTAAGAACAAGGGTTCAAATAAGAGGGGCAGAGGAGTCCGGGAAATTATTACAAAGCTACATCAAAATCCTCTTCATGAGCTACTACCAGGGTTAGGGTTCCCACAAGATCCAAAGGACATTCTGTGGAACAACCTATACAACCTCCAGAGTTGGAAGTATCCCTTTCAACAGCTGTAGGAGAAATAGGAAATAGGCATCAGAGAAAGTAGATATAGTTCCTCTGGTATTAGATAGGGAGGAGGTATCCAACAGAGGGTCAGAAGAAGAAGTCCACTCAAGGATTGAAGAAGGAAGCCCTAGAGGATTCTCTTTACCTCGTGATCAGGGGAGTGTTTTCAAATCTTCACAACCACCAGTTGTTACACAGCAAGAACATGTTGAAGTTGCAAGCAAGTATTGGAGGATATTTATGGTGCCAACAACATCTTCAATTGATTTCCCAATTGGGGAAATTACGGGTGATGCACCAATGAAGCCTATTCCACTAACCACACTGCCAAACTTCCACGAGCTTTCCACGGAGGATCCAGACACTTTCCTATTCGAGTTTGATATTTTTTGTAGAGGGTATGACTATGTCAATGATGCTCAAAAGTTGAAAAAATTTCCTACTACATTAAAAGGGACAGTGTTGTGATGGTTCATGGGTTTAGGAGGGAAAACCATTTCTACCTAGGATGAGATGAAGAAGACCTTCCTGGAGAAATATCAAGATTATTATAAATCCTGGGACATTAAGGAAGAAATTTTCAAGTTTATGTAGAAGGAGGATGAAAATATGGAGGACTATGTAGAGCGCTTTAAGTACACTCTGCAGAGGTCTGGCCACAGTGACCTAGATAAGGATATTCTAAAAAATATTTTTCTCCGGGCCTTGAGGGAAGAGTCTTTGGAGTTGTTAAACAAGTAGGAAAAGGCGATATATCTAAGTAAGACTTTGACACCATCTGTGAACTTTGTATTCAATGTCCAAGAGGAGCTGCAAGGAATAAACAAGGTATCTGAACTTTCAAAGCATCAAGCGGGGAAATCACAAAAGCAGAAATTAGGAAAATCTTGGATAATTTGAAAACTGATATCCTAAGTATATTATCCTCCCAGATGAACACATTATAGATAAAGCAGAAGCAAATGGAGTTGGAAAGAACGATGGCTATTTTCTGGCCACGATGTAGAAAGAAACACCCACTAAAGGAGTGTCCACTAGACAAGATAGAAACATGTGCTATATGTGAGCAGAACCACTCCACCGATGCATGTCCATCACTCCCAATAGTAAAAGTACTATTTCAGGGAACAAATGAATAACCATATCAGTTATGCTTTATGGGGTTCAATAAACCATGGCAGCCACAGTCATCAGGCCTAAATCCAGGTATGTCTCAGGATCCTTTTCAGTATTATAACATGAACCCTCAGTCAGTTCCTTTTTGGCCTCAGTATTATCAATACCTACCTTGGCAACCATGGTGTCCTCAACCTAATTCAAGTTCTTCATGGTCTCAAAGTTGGCGTAGTCATGTTCCCCCTGTTACTCAAGTTCCTCAACCTACACATCAACAGCAGTTACAACTGCCCTCTAACATCCCCTCCAAAAATCCTCCTCTCTAGCCTCAACTTCCTATTCAGCCAAACCCAAATCCAAACAATAAGGGCACTCAACAAGTAGACACCCTCAACCTTCTTTCGTATATCATTTCTACTGTAGGGTTTAATGAGATAAATCTGCGATCTGGCTGGGTAATAAATGCTTTTACATCACCCATTATTGTTGAACATCTTGATGATGAGAATCCAGAGTCTCAAGCAGTCAAGGATGAGACAACCCAACCATCTGCGAAACATTCTCCTTCTCATTTGATTGTTACTTAGGCCTGTCAAACCAATCCTCCTTGTCCAGAACGATTAGCCTTGAGCAAACCAGCCCCTCAACCGAATTTGATCTTTTAGGAAAATCGCAGAATTTGTTTGTCAAAATCTTCCTACTTTAGGCTATGAAAGATGTACCTATTTACATTAAAACTATCAAAGCATATTGTTCCAAGAGACCTGGGAAGAAAACAAAAGATCCGCTTAAAATTCATGTTATGGGGAGATTATCAGACATTATGCTGGGAAAGGCTATGCCTGTAAAATATGGGGGTCCTGGGAACCTAATTCTAATAGTTTAGATTAATGGGGTAGATATTCCAAATGTATTGGTATATTTGGGTGTTGTGTGACCTCAATCCAACCCCTACAGTCTTAGAATTAGCTGAAAGATCTACAATCAGAACAATAGGGAAATTGGAAGACATAACGATTTCAGTGGACTCTTGGGGCTACCCTGTTGATCTCCTAGTATTGCATACATAGTCCCCAGCTGGTGCTCGTCCCCTTATTCTAGGACGGTCATGGCTTGCAACCGTTGATGCCTATATTGGATGTCAATCATGAAACATGATCATTTATAATGGGGAAAATACGAAAAATCTTATTATTTATCCCCCTACAAAACCTAGCTCACAGAAAAAGCCCAAGCAAAACTCTTTGTCCTTGGATGGGATCAAAATTGAACAACAGGAACTTCAGCCAGTGCTTACTATGGGGCAAGCCCTTTGCTTTAAGAATGAGATAGAGGATGATACTATCAACACTTTTATCAACAGCCCAGGTGAAGACATACCTGTAACAACACTTTCTGACAGCATACCAGTGGAGATTGAGCCAAGGAAGACATTGAATATCAACTCGAATCTTTCACCGACCCAGATGTAATAGCTCCTTAAGATCCTTCGAGAACAAAAAGAAGCTTTTGCCTGGGAGTATAGTAATATGAAAGGTATCCTTCCCGATTTGTGTCCTAACGATGAACCGCACTTGTTGGTTCGAAATGCATCGACAAATGTATTATGATGTGATTTTCGCCGACTCAATAATCAAAGAAGATTGTCGGCCTATAAGACAACCTCAAAGAAGGATGAACCCTGCCTTGAAGAACATTGTCAAGGAGGAGCTTCAGAAGTTATTGAATGCAGGATTTATTTACCAAATATCGGACAACTAGTGGGTATCCCCACTGGTCATTGTCCCTAAAAGGAGTAGTAAATGGCGGATTTGTGTAGAATATAGGGAGTTGAATAAAGCAACCTTGAAAGATCATTTCCCTCTACCATTTATCGACCAAATCCTTGATACACTGGACAGAAAGAAGTTCTTCTCTTTCTTGGATGAGTTTAGCAGGTATAATCAAATCCAAATAGCTCCTAAGGATTAGGACAAGACTACCTTTACATGCCCTTAGGGGACATTCTCTTACCAAGTCCTTCCGTTTGGTCTTTGTAATGCGCCTGCCACCTTTCAGAGGGCAATATTGGGGATTTTTTCTAATTTACTCAATGGAAGTGTTGAAATTTACATGGATGACTTCACACCATATGGGGGGTCATTCAAAGAAGGATTGGCAAACTTGGAGAAAGTTCTTAAAAGGTGTAAAAAAATGCATGTTTCTCTAAGTATAATAAAATGTCATATGATGAGAGAAGAGGGAGTAGTGTTGGGACATTTACTTTCAGCTACTAGGATACAAGTTGATCCTGCCAAGGTAAAGGTAATTCTACATTTTCCTATATCTAAGACTCTGACTCAGGTACGTAGTTTTATTGGTTGTGCAAAAAAAAAAAAATTCTAAAATTGGATTTCCACTTTTTCAGTTGTTAACTAAAGACACAAAATTTTTATGGATGGATGATTGTGAAGTAGCTTTTGAAAAGATTAAAAAACTAATCTTCCAAGCTCCAATCTTACGTGGTCCCAACTAGGAACTTATGTTTCATATCAATGCAAATGCCTCTCAAACGGTTGTGGAGGAGGTGTTGGGACAACAAGAGGAGAAGAAGTTGTATGCGGTTTATTACGTCAGCAAGAATTTAACATTTGTTGAGTTAAACTATATGGTAATGGAGAAAGAGTTCTTGGTTGTTATCTATGTTGTTAATAAATTTCGACACTATATTACTGGGTATCCTACTTTTGTGCACACTGACCATGCAGCAATCAAGTATTTGATGAAAAAACCTGTAACTCTTGGGCATATAACAAGGTGGTTGTTATTAGTTCAAGAATTTGATATCACCATTATAGATAAACTAGGCAAGGATAACATAGTTGTTGATTTTCTATCTATATTAAATGCTGAAAATGAAGGAGAACCTGTAGAAGATAGCTTCTTGGATGAAAATTTGTTTGCCAATTCTACTAATACCCCTTGGTATGCAGATATTGCTAGCTATTTGGCTACAGGAAAAGTACCTTAGCATTTGTCACACAGGGAACAGTGAAGGATTATTCATCATAGTACCCGTTACTCATGGATAGCAAGATATCTCTTTTATACAGGGGGTGATCATCAGATCTGTCATTGTGTAGCAGAAAGTGACATCTATGAGGTTTTGAGAGCTGCTCATGATGGCCCTTGTGGGGGGCATTTTGTAGACAAACGAATCGGCCAGAAGGTGTTACAAATGGGATATTTTTGGCGATCTATCTTCAGCGATTCATGGAACTATGTTCGAAGATGCAATAGATTCCAATGGATGGGTCAACATGGTCACTTAGACGAAATGCCATTACAGCCACAGGTAGTTCTTGAGTCTTTTGAAATATGGGCCATTGATTTTGTGGGCCCATTTAACCCACCTTCATATCAGAAAGTCCACATTTTAGTCTGCACAGATTATGTGACAATGTGGGTGGAAACCAAGGCTCTAGAAAAAGCAACAGAGCAGGTTGTCTCGGACTTTCTATTTGAAGAAATATTTGCTAGGTATGGTACTAGATAATTTCATGTGGAGGAGCACAGTTTACATCACACATGATAGCAAGCTTATGGAAAAGTATAGGATCAAATACAGGATAACAACCTCGTATCATCCTCAGGCGAACGATCAATTGGAGAGCACAAACAAAGTATTGGAAAACATTCTCACCAAGACCGTGGAAAATCATCACCGGGATTGGGCTGAAAAACTTCTTGAAGCTCTTTGGGCATATAGAACAACATGGCAAAACACGACATAGTTTTCACCATTTGATCTTGTCTATGGAAAATACCCATTGTTCCTGGTAGAATTTGAAATCAGAAGCCCAGAAACACCGACTGGAACAGCTGAATGAGCTAGATGAAATTAGTTTAATGGTTATCCAGAGAACTGCTGCCATACAGTAGCAGAGAGAAAAATGGCATGATAAATTTATTAAACATAAGGTGTTTCATAGAGGGGATTGGGCATTACTGTATGATTCTAGCTTTAAGGATTTTAAAGGAAAGCTTTGCTCGTGATGACTGGGACCATACGAGATTGATGAGGTATTTGACAATGGGACTGTCTGATTGGTTACAATCGATGATTCCCATGTTTCTTTCATTGTAAATGGACATCGACTTAGACTCTACCATCGCCCAGCCTCCAAAGAAGCCTTCATCAAACATCCCTCTGAAAAATCTGGATTGAAGGTTGTTGGTGCAGAAGATACCTCCTCTACACCCTTGAATTAAAAATAAATAAATAATAATAAAATATATATATATATATATATAATATATATTATATATATATATATATATATATAATAATATATATATATATATATATATATATATATATATATATATATATATAATATATATATATATATATATTATAATATTATATATATATATATATTATAGATTTAGAAAATAGATATAATACATATACATACACACAACACACACACACACACACATATATATATATAATGATGTTACTACTCAATTGTTGTATTTTTGCAGGAGCTACTATCAAGGCGCAAGAATGGAGGAGCTGAAAAATTTCTTGAGTAATTGGGACAGTCACTCCACTAATACTGATCTTCCTAAAAAAATTCTAAGTGTTGGGTGTTGTTACTCCTCGATTGCTCTTACTCGTTGGGTGTTGTTACTCCCGGAGTGATGTTACTCCTTGGGTGTTGTTACTCCTTGGTTGTTGTTACTCGTCGTGTGTTGTTACTCCTTGGGTGTCATTACTCCTCAGTTGTTGTTACTCGTTGGGTGTTGTTACTCATCGGGTGTTGTTACTTGATCCAGGAGGATCTTGACACATCAAGGGGATATTAAAAATCAAAACCCAAAAATCTCGGCACCATATATCTCAACCAATCAATAAAAATATTGGCACACAAATTATTATGATTAAACAAAAATATATATAGTTGATCCAAACCAATGGTAGAGTCAACCCATACAAATCGGTGATATGGTTGGTAACATGTATATATATATCATATATATTACCACAAAGGTTTTGGGTTCCATAGTTTTACCATTGATACTACCAAGACTGCCAACCATTATGGTTTACACCATATCTATCCCAAACATAACCGCACCATATCCTAACCGCAGCCTTCCTCACGTATTGGCCTTCACCGCCAACATTGACCACAGATGTTAGGGGTTAGGTTATATGGTTATATACCTAACAGTTAATAAGGTTTAGATGGGGCTTGGGTAGGCGGCCACGTATGTGGTCTCGCCACCCAAAGCCCCCACTACCACCATTCAATTAACCTGACATCCGTATATTAGTGGTTGGATGGGGATGGGTGCGGGTCCCGTGAAGTACGGGCCCACCCTTCAACATTGATTAAAATATACATATATATGTTGTATATAGAACATGCGGTTGGGGTAAATTCCTAAGTATTAAAAATAACCCCTAACAACCAACTATGGTAACTCTGCCCATACCATTACTTAAACATGAGATTTTTGCCAGAGCCCAGGTGGAGAGTAGAGGTACAGCAGCCCAGGCATGGAAATTGAGACCGAGGTAGTGGAACCCTGAGCACTCAGAAAACACTGGTGGAACCATGCTTGGTTGAATTTTTGTAGGAGGGTGATTTTGTCCAAACTTAGAATTGGAGAAATTTTATATCGATTTTACACCTCTCAGCACCAGGAATTCAATGGTGGTGTTAGTTTCAGTAGCAGAGGTCTCCAATTTTTGGGCAATTTCCAGCATGGAGGTATAAAGCTCCATTTTTGTAACTAATGAATGTAATTTCTTTCTGATGCCATTTTAATGAATGAAGGCCTACCCATTGATTGAGCAAGGCCCGGAGACATAGTCCAAGAGGGAAAAACTCAGTTATCAAGCTTCTTGTCTTCTTGTCATGCTTTTGTGTTTCTTCTTCTTCTTCTCACATGTGCACATTTAATTCTCTTTGGTTAAGCTACAAATTGTTCATGTAATTATTTAATGCATCTATAAACAAAAGATAACCTAGATCAAGTGGTATCAGAGTGGGTGTTTTTAGATATGAATTGCATGTCTGTATGCTAACGAGAAATAGGCTCTGAAGAGGCCAAGGAGAATTACAGTCTTTCGATCCCGAGGTAGGGTGTGCACATTGAAGGAGAAACATGGCAGATGAAGAGGCTCGGTATGAGGAGGAGTTCAATTTCCACAAGAACTTCTATACAATGACAGAAATACTTGGTTAGTTGCTTATAAGACTGGGAAAAGAAGAAGGGAATAATCCAGAAGAACAAGGTTCTGTTCATGGAGGCAATGGAGGAGATCCCCTGCCTTCTCCTTCTCCTTCTTCCTCTCACCATCATGATAATTGAAATTCAAAAGATGCATCTAAGAAACCTTTCTTTAAATTAGATGTTAAGTTTGGTCTTCCCATGTTTAATGGACAGAGTAATGCAAAAAAGCTTAATAACTAGATTAGGCAAATTGAGATCTACTGCAGGATTCAGCAGATCGTGGAGGATGAAGCAAAGATTCAGTTGGCTTCTTTGCAGCTAACCAGCACCGCTCTCGCTTGATGGGAGAGAAAAGTGCAAAGCAGTAAGAATGTGGGTAATCTTTATTCCTCATGGCCTAATTTCGTTTTTGCATTAAAGGAACAGTTCTATCCATTAGGTTATATTCAAAAAGCATTAATGAACTGGCATTATTTAAGGCAAGGCAAAGGTCAGGATGTTCAGAGTTTTACAAAGGAGTTTAGAAAGCAAGCACTTAATTTGGGTATTGCACTTAATACACCTGAAATGGTAACTAAGTACATTGGATTATTTCATAATTACATTAGGCATTCATTATTGTTGTTTGAACCAACCACCATTGACTCGGTCGGTGTAAAGGCCATCCATATTGAAAATAGGGGAAAAATGACAAAGATGATCATTAGAAGAAACCACCTTTCAAACCTCCTAGTGGAAAACCTAAATCAAAATGGAAAGGAAAGGAGAAGAAGACAACATCATCCAAGAAAGAAGAAGGAGAAAAGCCTTATTGCAGTCACTACAAAAAGGAAGATCATGACGACAATCGTTGTTGGAAAATGCATCCAGAAAAGCGACCGAAGAAGTTTGGAGGAAA
>APFE031620241.1:0-11757 GCA_000404065.3 Pinus taeda
ATAATAATAATAATAATAATAATAATAATAAAATAGTTTATTTCATAATTTTTAAAATTTTACCATTTTGAGATGTCTTAACATACACTAGTCCTTTAATTAACATAATTGTTCTATTACCTAAATTTCTATTAAAAGTGTGTTATTTTCTTTAATATTGATATTTTAAATAGAATTTTGAATATTTTGAAGCTACATTAATACTAAAGGGTTTATATATTTGAAGATACATTTTACAGTGAATAGTCAGGTGTTTACCACGTTTGTTAATGATATGGATTTGTGTGTTTAATTTTTTTTAGTATAGAGTCTTCCCAAATAACATGAACACTTTTCTTTGTATGATTTAAAGTGTAGAAAGAATTTTGATTCTTTTTTCCTTCTTACTTTGTCTTGGTCTTTTTTTGTGGTTGTAATTTTAGATATAATTTTTTAATTTCGTTTTAGTTTTTATACAATATTGAACAATTAAAAGTTTATCCTAGAAGACCAGAAAGAAAATTCTTAGTTTAGAGAATGTATTCCTTGGAGAAAACTTTTCTCCAATCTTGCATCCTTTTATTTTCAAAACAAGTACAATTTATTCTAGAGCACTATATGTTTTAAAATATTATTCCATTTCACTATATATAGATTATGTACTTGACATATACAAGTATATTTGCATGTTATGCATGTCCACTATAGAGTAGATTCATTGTCATTTTGAGAACAATTGTGTATTTATATATAAACTAATGTATACCAAAAATATCAGAAGGTTACATTTTCTTTTCCTATGGTTGATGTTGTGTTTCACATCAATACTGTATAACAAGAAACAACTCAACATGACTACACCCCCTATAATAAGAAATTTTAGCAGTTTTTTTCTATTTTAACTAGTGCAACCATATAGATTAAATGACTTCTATATGGATTAATCCATACATCTCACATTACCAAGATGAAAATAATCATAAAATTTAACTAAATTATAAATTTATTTTAAATTTATATGCCCACATTACCATGGAAATTCTTAACTCAAGTAAATATCTCTTCTTACAATAGCATGGGCCAATAGGATGGCTTATCAATACCACATGTCCAATATGATATATGTTGATATTATGTTTTCTATAATTAAACAATTCGGCATCAATTAATTAAAATAGCATAATTGACTTGGAGATAAATCTTAACCGTTGATATGTGAATACTACTATGACTTTTCTAGCATATTCGATGGAGGTTAAATCTCTAACATTCACGTAATAATTGTTAATAATTAAATTAAAAGTGTGAGAAGAATATTCTCAAACAAACATGCATATGAATGTAATACGAAAATGCACAATGTAATCATTTAGGGCATGAATTCTCTCCTTTATGACCTAGATTTCTTCTTTATGACTTCTCTCCCTTATACCTTAGTTATCATCCATTATGAAATCTAAGATCATCATCTAGTGAATATGGAGGACTTGTTACAACCAACAAAACTTAAATTAGACATTTATTTGGACAACAAGATAGGGTTGGTACAAGATCATGGATTTTGTATTTTGCCCCTTTTTAAATATAGTAAAATAAATAAAATTGACACATACCTTGAAAACTGAAAAATATCAATCATAGAAAAAAACAAAGTCATGATCGGAACCATATTCTTTAGAGGATATAACTAATTTGACCATCGATGACCTGATAATAATATGTATATCTCTAGACTGAGATTTATTTTTAGTACTCGTAGATTCATGTTTCCTGTGTCTTAGCTTGAATTGAAGTGTTGAGTTTCTTATTTTCATGGAAAAGTTGACTAATACACTTTTTAAGACATGGGACAATGAGAAAGTATTGCTAGTACCAATACATGTTCTTAAATTATCCTCATTTGAATGGATTCTGATTCGAGGACTGTCATCACAACAATTTACATCAACACAAAAATCCAAAATTATCTTGGACCCGTGGGCTATTTCTTTTTGGAAAGATTTTATGATGAGCCTCAATGTGGAAAAACTCATCATTTCTAGGACTACTTAATTGTATGTTTTTCCTTTTTCCCAAAATTTTCCTCTGAATTTTTTTAATCTTAACTTTGGATTGAGGGCTTTGTTATGATTGATTGATCTCTTCTTCATGTGTAGATTCTTTAGGTAAAATTTAGGCCCAAAGACTTACCCTGGAGGGTTTCACTTCTCTTTCATCCTTAAATTCCTATTTTCATTCCATATGTCAGACAATAGTACACTTGTTCATGCTTCTAGTTCAGTGAACACCAGTAGGTTTGAGAGTTTTGACATTATTATCATTTGAAGCACAAGGATTTTCTTCATGAACTAATTATTCACAATCATTCTATACTTAATGATGATATGGTTATTGAAAAGGACTGTGAAACGAAGGGTTATGCACCCAAATGTTGTCTAACTAGAATATAGGTTAAATTGTGATGAAAAAGTGATCATTCAGAGTTCTTGTGATGTGACTGGTATTTGCAGGACATTTTAGTTTGGAACTTATATAGATAAAGGGGAAAATTATGTTTATGTATGAGAAATGCCATTAAGGACCTTTTGTTATAAATAAAAACCATAATATTTCACTCTTCATAAGTAACATAAAGTGCAACAAAAGCACTAAACTACACCATTTATATTTCAGATAGGAAATCAACATACCTTTCTCATGATATCCACAAACATAAATAACTGTAAGTTGCTTCGAGGGAATGTCACACATTGCACAATTTTTAGACCATTTCTCTCTCTCAAAGGGAAGATGAGTAGTTGCTGCAATGAAATCAATATTTGCATCCATCTCTATATCACCCACTCGAGCTTTATTCATATCAAAAGAAGAGGCAAAACCTTGATAATCCCTTTACTTCAACTCTGAAACAACTGAAGTAAATCCCACTAGCTGACCTAATGGAACAAGTTTGTACATTCAACATATGCCTCTACTATCTCGGCTCAAATGGATTTAAATTGGATAAGGGGTGCCACGGTTAGAATCCTAAACAATTTTAGCCAGGAATCAAGGTGAAACATAGAGGGAAAATGCACAACAAGTGGGTTACCAAACCCTAAATTACATAGAAATGTAAAAAAATATGAACAAAATCAATCAAACAACAAGGTAATAGTAACCTTGAAACACCAAGGGATTAACTCAAACATTGATAGCTAGGATCTATGGTACATAAACATTAGTAGATATCATATATGAGTGTCTATGAATGGTAAATTTGAGAACAAAATGTGGAAATCAAGATTAATATACCTAATGAGCATGCCAAATCACCCATAAAACTATGACACAAATCTATAAGGAATAACCCTTAGTCTGTATCTTCATCCCTCCATCAGTGATCAAATTTCTATTTTTGCATGCATATTAGGTGTCCCATCGGATCACCTGCATTCCATTAGGTCATGGATCAACTGATGGTAGTGGTTCATTATCAATTTCCCTCATGGAATTTACCTGCTAGCATGCTTTCACATGTTTAGGCCATTTACTGTCATTTTGTCTCATTTCAATTACCAATATCAATTTTAGGGTTTTTAGTCTCACTAGGTCTAGGGTTTGCCACCATGGTCATCCAAAACACAATAAAAGGTCGGCAGGCACATGAGGAGGTTTTATAAGTTCATAAGATCATAAATTTACTGATGATATGACCCAATAAATGGTTTTTCCCTCAAAACTCTATTTTGAGGTGAAAATAGAGTTTTTTTTATTTCTATGTACAAATTTTATGTAATTTAAAGTGTTTTCTATATGTAATAAGTTCCAGCCACTGCCCTTGGTCACCTTGCCAACTTCAGCCACTACAAGAAACAAAAGCATCAATACAAGTTCATCAAATGATCAAGAAAAGCCAATTCAAATGAAAAACAGAGTTTATGAGCAAAAGCGACTTTGACATTATAAATGTGGGTTTGAAATAAGGAAAAATTAAAAGGCATCCATATATAAAGCGAAAACATACTAGTCATCTATTTCATTGTGGAAGACATCCATGAAGAGCTAAAATCACGATTTGGAGGAAAATTGGACAAAAGAAGGTGAAAACTTTGTTTTTCTAGCAAATCTTCTTGACGTTGTGCATCAAAGGTGGTGCGCTGCGCATAAGACTGGCGTTGCGCATCAATGGGTTTGTGCAAGTGTAAATTTACAAGGGCATTACCTATTGGGCCCAGTGTGCTGCGCATGAGTCAAGAAGCTGCCAAAACATTCCAAATCACCCAAAACCCCTAAAAAAGGTTGCATTTCTCTCCTACAAGTAAGTTATCATTGTTCTTGAGCTAAATTTGATCTCCTACATGTTTTCTTCATAATGTTTGCATCTTGAAACTCAAACCCTAGCTTGTCTTCATCAATTTCCATTTCATTGTAAAGCTTTCACTCCATAAGCAAAACCCACATCATTTTCCCCTTTTCTATACTTCATTGCCACAAATTAATTAATTAATTTCATTTTCCATATCCCAATCCCCTAAGGAAACTCACTCACTTCATTCCCCAACTCCATTTCACATTGGTAAAATCTCTTCATACTCATCTCTCTTGTCCTCCCCCATTATCATTTTCCACCATATCATCATCACATCACTTCCCTAAGACAAGAACCATGACAAGAAGCATTGAATCAAGTTATGAAGAGGAAACACTTAGTGACAGCTCAAGAGAAAGAAATGTATAGCTTAGGAAACCTCACAAGGGTGGAAAAATTATTAGAGAGGAACCTATTAGCATGATTGAACTCCTTGCTTGCCCTCTTGCTACCACATGTTTCAGATACTAGTCTTGCTTTTAGTTCTGTGAGATGGTTGAGAGGGTTAAATACCATCATGAGTTGGCAATGAAATTTTTCATAAACATGGAGAATAATGTGGTGAACCTTGCTGGGATCAATTTCACTCTTTCACCAGCTATTATTGCAGAAGCCACTAGAATGCCAGATGTAGGGGAAAAGTGGAATAAAAGGCATAGTATCAAAAAGCAGGATTATGAACCATATATTAAGGCCAAATATCATGGTAAACTAAGTAGGGTGTTTCCTTTCAAGCTCTTGGAGGACCAGTATGTTCCACTTATGAAACTTATCATCAAATACTTCACATGTGAGGGTAGGTTCGCTAGACATTATGGCTACCATATCAGATTACTTATGCACTTCACCAGGGTCAGAATGATGAGTATTCCATATTTCATGTGCAAAAACACAGAGAGGATGACTGTGATTGTAAAAACAAAACCATACCCAAAGCAGCTCAACAGTATTTATCACTTTGTTGTCATCAAAATTGTTGTTTTGCATTAGCTCACTCAGTTGGGAGTGTCATGGGAAACTTTAACTGCCCATGAAATATTCAAGGGGCCTCAAATTTTTGTAGATCCTCAAGAGGAAGGTGAACCTTCCGGGCAACAAAAAGAGCCTGAAAGAAAAACTGATGAGGCTCGTATTCCCGTGTTTGTAACTTATGAGAAAGGCACCAGGAGGCTTTTTGCAGTTACCAAACGAGTACTATCTCCACCAAGGGTGGAAGGGGTCTTGTTTTCTTCATTGGATCACAGGAAAATGCTATCTTCACCTAGGGTGAAGGGGGCTTTGCCTTCTTCTTCAACTGAACAGGTACAGGTCAAAGACAAAGGAAAGCAATAAGTGCATGATGAAGGTCCTACTGAAGGGCAAAACAAAGATTTTGTTTTGGTTGAGGAAGATGAAACTGATTTGGGTTCTCAAAGCTCAAGACTCAAGGATGTGATCATCAAAGAGAAGGAGGCTGAAATACAAGCCTTATCACTTGACCTAGAGAGGGCCAAATGGATCATTAACTTTCTTGAGCAAGAGAAGAAGCAACATGAGGACAAACATGCAATATTGGAGCTGCAAACAATTAGAGAAAACCAGAAAGTGGCAAAAAGAAGGAAAATCAAGATGACATCACTTGAGAAAGAAATTGAGGATGACCAAGAATCATGGTTGGAAAGAGTGAATATCCACCTTGAGAAGATGATTGATAAGGCTAACAAGGAGAAGAAAATGTTGCACTACATGGCTTATCATTACTTAGCTCTGAATAGAATTTGTAAGACAAGGATAAATGGCCTAAAAGCTAAGTTAAAGAGAGCCTTGACAACCAAAAAGGAACAAGACACACTTAAAATTTTGGGTGAAGCTTCCTTGGCTCATAAAAGAAATTAATAAGCTTGCCTCTTACCAATTTTGAAGCAATTTTGAGAAAATTTCGTCATTTCACGATTTTTAAATGCAAAACACATGAATTTTCACTTGTGCATTGCGCATTGACTTGGCTAATAATTTTGCAAAATGGCTTACATTTTTAGATTCCTCATGGAAACATAGTGAAATCCAGAAAGTTTCATAAGTTTTGGAGGATATTTGGGTCACCTAAAGGGCAAAAAATACCTAAAAATGCCCTCTCTGCCACTTTTTGGACCCATAGGAACCAGTCTTGGGAGAGATGATTTTTGTAGGAGAAAATGGACTCCTTATCCAAAAATTCCAATTGTTCTAGAAATTAGATAGGTATAGCTTTCCAACTTTATTAGTGGATCTATCAGAGTCGTATGAGAATTTGATCCCATCAAGCTCAGGGCATTGCGCATCAGGCAAAATTTTGCCAATTTTGCCTAGAAACTCATGAAGTTTGCTGTCACTTTGACTTTTTCTTCTCTCTTTGGTATATTGATGATGTAATATGTTGTAATATTATATACTATGATGTAAAAATGATGAAATATTACTTGACGGGGTGGATACATCTGTTAGAGTTGATTAAATGAATAGTTGGCTAATAATTTTGCAGAGCTTGCAAACTTAATTAGTGGATCTATTAGAGTCATATGAAATTTCAATGCTATTAGGCTTAGGGCTATTTTATTAAACACTTAAAAAAATTAAAACGCTTGTTAAAATGTTATAAAATTCTTAGGGCTTAGGGCTTAAAATGTTATAAAATTCTTACGGTGTAGGGTCTATGTATTAGAGTTTAGGTTTTAGGGATTAGTGTTTATAACAATTTAGTAAATGAATTTAATAATAACTTAAAAGAAAAGTTGCAAACCTCTTGTTAAATGTTATAACATGCTTAAGATATATTGTTTAGAGTTTAGGGTTTAAAATGTTATAAAAGTCTTAGGGATTAGGGTTTAAAATTTTATAAAATTATTAGTGATTAGGGTTTAGGTTTGATAACATTTTAGTGAATGATTTTAATAAACACTTAAGAAAGAGTTACAAAATGCTTGTTAGAATGTTATAAAATTCTTAGGGTTTATGGTTTAGGATTTAGGGTTTAAAATGTTAAAAAATGGTTATGGTTTTGTGTTTATTATTTAGGTTTTATAACACTTTAGTAAATGATTTTAATAAAAACATAAGAAAAGCTACAAAAAAATTGTTAAAATGTTCTAAAATGATTAGGGTTTAGGGTTTAAAATCTTATAAAATTCTTACGGTGTAGGGTTTAGGGTTTAGGGCCACTAGCGTATTGAGGAGTGGCTCTTGAATCATTATTTGAGCTTCTAAATAAATGATATGGGTTAAAACTATGCCCACCATTATTGAGGAGGAATGTTTTTACGTAGCCAAAACTCCAGGAATCTTCCCAATGGAGTCAACATAATTAAAAAAATTTCTATTGAATTCCATTGGAGTTGTTCGAAAGCTACACTTAATTTTTTACATTAAGTTTTTTTCAAGTCACATTTGGTAGGGAACTTCCACCCCCCCCACCCAACCTATTTTGAGGATGGTACCCAAGGAAAATCTAAGATTCTTCAACATAGATGGCTAGGTTAAAAAAGATTCAAATCCTTTGCAAAAATATACTCATTATCAACTTGACACACCACATATGGAAATAGGACTTAGGTGGGGAGAATAATAATCCATCACAAAACTACTTGGGCTAAACCGAATTGATGACAATGACAGCCCATATAGTGGCTTAGATGTTATTTTCCTTTTATAATTCTCTATAGGAGTTCATTTTCAGGTCCAAGTTTTGTAATACCAACAAAACCCGATGCAGTGTCTCCTGTATGGCTTCTAATAGATCATCTATAGAATATTTATTCTCTCTAGGCAAAATGTCTACATCTTCAGTCTCAAGCCAATTTCAAGATACATTTTCTTATTCTCTTGCTTTGGTTAGTACAATGTGACAAAGGGTAGAGTTTTTCTCCTACAAAATCTTCTATTAGGATCATTGAGTTCTTTTATTTGTGCTCACACAGTCTTTCCTGCAAGCAATTCCCATGTTCATGTTCTTAGATCTTCCTTGCTAAAGGAATTAAGAAACAAATCAGGAGCATATAAAAAGATTTTCTATGGGGCAGACGAGAAGAGAAAAAGAAATGGGCTTCAGTAGCCTAGGACGAAATCTGTAAATGCAAGGTCCATGGTGCCTTGGGGCTTCATGATCTTGGAACCCTTAGCAGAATTTTGGGAGCTAAACTCTAGTGGAGGTGGATCAAGCAATCAGAAACTCCCTAGGCTAAGCTTTGGAAACAAAAATATGTCAAGAATTCGTAGGTGAAGGATCACATTAGAATGTCAGGGCATATTAAGGGCTCCCATATTTGGAACCTTGCCTGGGAAAATAAAGATATTGTTTAGCAACATAGTTTTTGGGAGATTTGAGCTAGGAACCTAGCATGATTTAAGGACGATAACTCACAACAGGAACCCAACCTGTATAAAGATGAATTAGTAGCTCTCAAGAATGACACAGACAACAAAGGTCTACTTATGGTAAATGACTTCTGGGACCAGGTAAGGAACAATGGAAAATGGAGAATTTGGAAGGATCTAGGCCATAGTGAATAGAGCCCCTTGAAGGCCCTAGTACACTCTCTTGCTCAGGATCTAGAGCATAGGAAGATTTTGGTATCCTCCTTGCGTGACCAAGTAAGATGGGGAAAGAACACCGAAGGAAACTTTAACCTCAAAGAAGCTGAACAGGTAGTAACAGGATTTAACTACCTAAACCTTGATCAAGTTTGGAAGAATATTTGGCAGAGCCCCCACTGGATGAAAATAAAGCTATTTATTTGGCTAATTCATCATAGGAAAATTTTAACTCTCGAGAATCTCCTAAAAAAGGGCTTCACTGGACCATACAAATGTTACCTTTGTGGCTCACAAGAGGAGACATTGGATCACCTTCTCAACCTCTTCTCTTTAACCTCCACCATGTGGGAGTGGGTGGCCTCAATATTTAGGCATACTGATAGGGATAGATTCAACATTTCTAACACTTTGAAGAATTGGAGGAAAAACTTCTGAGGGAATGAAATCATTCGTAAAGCCTAGACCCTAGTTTCAAGCTTTGTCATATGGGATGTTTGGAAAGAATGCAATAGTCGGATCTTCAAGAAAAAAGCAAGCAAGCCCCAACACATAATTGACCAAATTTTAAGCCAACTCAAAGACACAGTCATAAGCTTGTTGAGGAAACTTTTGAGGGACCCTCCTCTGCCCCAAGATGCGTGTGTTCTACTTCATTTGGGTCTTCGATCTATAGGCCCACATAGCATAATCAAGGGTGTGAGCCAAACAAATGTAGATATAAATATTTGGAAGCCTCCTTTACATGGTTTCTTAAAGGTCAATATAGACGGACCATCTAAAGGAAACACAGGGTTAGCTGATTTTGGGGGTGTTATAAGAGATGAAAAATGTTAAATAGAGGAGATCTTTCATTGCCACTTGGGGAAGGCCACTAATAACATGGTGGAACTCATCACATTAGAGCAATGCTTGGAAATATTGGTGGATTCAAATTCACACAATGTCATCATTGAAGCAGATTTGGAATTGATTATTAGAGTGGTCAAGAAAATATGCAATGGTACATCACTCGATAAAGTGTCAAAAGGCTAGAGGCTATTGTAGGTCTTTCACCATATCTATACCCACCTACAATCCTTAAAAATTATAAGCTTTTTCCATGTGAAAAGAAAATCTAACATTTTAGCTTATTAATAAGGAAAGGGACATTCTTCACCTTTGGGAGCTGTTACCCCCAGGCAAATTGTTAGAGGATTGTCTCTGTTAGACTGCCAAAGACAGGGGTTGATGGATTGACAAGATGGATCGAAGAGGCTCAAGAGATAGGTGGGAGGACATGGAAGCCTAAATTGTTTGGTTGTTGTTTGGTAGAAGTCTGTAGATTGTATTGGCATTAGTCTTCCATTAGATTTGAGAAAATTGTTGAGATAAGCAGAGGAAGACCAAGGGTGCAGTGGCTTGAGGACTGATTCTAGACCGATAAATGTCGATTGATATAGATCTATGGTTTTCAGCTGAGGAAGTTACCCTAAACCGCAAACCCTAAACCCTAAAAAATAAACCATGTAAACTAAACCCTAAACCATAGGTATTTTATAACATTTTTAAAAGAATTTTGTAACTTTTAGTTAAGTGTTTATTAAGGGAATTTAGTAAATTGTTGTAAATATTAAACCATAGACCCTAAAACCTAAAACCTAAAACCTAAACCCTAAACCTAAACCCCAAGCCCTAAACCCTAAACCATAAACCCTATGAATTTTATAACAATTTAAGAAGAATTTTGTAACTTTTATTTTAATGTTTATTAAAAGAATTTACTGAAGTGTTATAAACCCTAAGCCACAAACACAAAAACTTAAAACCTAAACACAAAAACATAAACCCTAAACCCCAAAACCTAAACCCTAAACCCCAAACACCAAACCCTAAACCATAAACCATAAACTGTAAACCCTAACCATTTTATAACATTTTAAAATTTGTTTTGTAACTTTTAGTTAAGTGCTTATTAAAATCATTTACCAAAATTTTGTAGACCCTAAACACTAAACGCAAAAACTTGACCCAAAACCCCAAAACTTAAACCCTAAACTGTAAATCCTAAACCCTAAAACCTAAATCCTAATCATTTTATAACATTTTAAAAATTATTTTGAAACTTTTATTTGAGTGTTTATTAAAATCATTTACTAAAGTCTTATAAACCCTAACCTTTAAACCCCAAACATAAACCCTAAATCATAAACCCCAAACTGTGAACATTAAACCCTAAAACCTAAGCATTTTATAACATTTTAGAAAGCGCTTGGTAATTTTTATTTAAGAGTTTATTAAAAGAATTTACTGAAGTGTTATAAAACCTAAACCCTAAACTCTAAACCTAAAACCCTAAACCCTAAACTCTAAACACCAAACCCCAAACCATAAAACTTAAACCCTAAACCCTAAGTATTTTATAACATCTTAAAAAAATTTCTAACTTTTATTTAAGTGTTTATTGAGAGGATTTACTAAAGTATTATAAACCCTAGAATCTTAATCCTAAACCCTAACCAATTTATAACATTTTAAAAAGTGTTTTTAACTTTTATTTAAGTTCATATTAAAAGCATTTACTAAAGTGTTATAAACCCTAAACACTAAATGCTAAAGCATAAAAATTTTACAACATTTTAAAAACTATTTGTAACTTTTGTTTAAGTGCTTATTAAAAGAATTTACTAAAATTTTATAAACCGTAAATCCTAAACCCAAAACCCCAAACCCTAATCCCTAAATCATAAACCCTAAGAATTTTATGAGTATCTATAATAAGGGAAGACCACATCAAGGTATGTGAGTCTAGGAAGGAGAAAATTGTGGCACATGAGATACCCTTCTTCATAAACATTTTTCCTTTTATTTATTTTTCTTCATAACTACTCTAGGCTCCATGG
>APFE031620243.1:3124-24186 GCA_000404065.3 Pinus taeda
ATTTTCAAAGATGCGAAAAAATTTGCCCAAGCCTGTGACAGCTGCCAGCGAGCAGGACGACCTGGCCAAGCCGACGAAGTGCCTCTGAGAGCACAATTAGTCATTGAGCCATTTGAACGATGGGCTCTTGATTTCGTTGGGCCCATTAATCCATCATCAAATTAGAGAACATACATTTTGGTGGCGACGGACTATGTTACTAAATGGGTCAAGGCCGAATCATTGCCTAGGGCTACAGAAGATTCTGTAATACAATTCTTGTTCCATTTGTTTGTACGTTATGGACTTCTGAGAGAACTAATTACAGATGGTGGACCACAATTTGTTGGAAATAAATTAGCTGCAACACTTAACAATTATCATGTCCAGCATAAAATTACTACCCCAGATCACCCGCAGGCAAATGGGCAAGTAGAAAGTACCAATAAGGTAATAGAATGAATTTTAACAAAAACCATTGCATCGCATAGGCGTGATTGGGCCGCCCGATTACCTGAGGCACTGTGGGCTTATAGAACCACATGGAGAAGTACCACAGGCTATTCACCCTATCAACTAGTGTTTGGAAAACAACCTATCTTCCCCATAGAATTCGAAATCCAAACGCTACGAACTGCACAGGAAGTTGGCCTAGATCTGAGTGAGGCACAAATCAATCGATTACAACAGATTAATGAATTGGACGAAATCAGGCTCTCTGCATTACAAAATACAGCACTTATTCAACAGCAGCGAGCTAAATGGAATGATGCACTTATCAAGAACAAAGTCTTTCACGAAGGAGACTGGGCTCTGTTATATGACTCTCGGTTTCAGGACTTCCTGGGGAAACTTCAGACTCGATGGTTAGGACCATATGAAATCCATAAAGTACATGATAATGGGACCCTTACTCTGATCACCATTGACGGTTCTGGATATGCATTCAAGGTAAATGGCCACCGAGTTCGTCTTTATCGAAAGCCACTCACTCAGGAATCCTTCTGTCAGCAACTACGTCAAGACACTGATATGGAAATTTTAGGAGAGGAAGCGAAATCTTCCTCACCTATAATTTAGTAAGGAATTCATTTTTCCACAACTTGTACATAACATCTTGTATATATGTTTTCTTCATTTTTATTTTTGCATTCTAAGTGTTTTTGTTGTTCCTTTTAAAAAGGAACAACACTTGTGTGTTTTTGTTGTTCCTTTTCAAAAGGAACAACACTGGTGTGTTTTTGCTGTTCCTTTTCAAAAGGAACAACACTTGTGAGTTTTTGTTGTTCCTTTTCAAAAGGAATAGCACTTGTGTGTTTTTGTTGTTCCTTTTCAAAAGGAACAACACTTGTGTGTTTTTGTTGTTCCTTTTCAAAAGGAACAACACTTGTGTGATTTTGATGTTCCTTTTCAAAAAGAACAGCACTTGTGTGATTTTGTTGTTCCTTTTCAAAAGGAGCAGCACTTGTGTGATTTTGCTGTTCTTTTTCAAAAGGAACAACACTTGTGTGTTCTTGTTGTTCCTTTTCAAAAAGAACAGCACTTGTGTGATTTTGTTGTTCCTTTTCAAAAGGAACAACACTTGTGTGATTTTGCTATTCCTTTTCAAAAGGAACAACACTTGTGTGTCTTTTAAAAAAGAACAGCACTTGTGTGATTTTGCTGTTCCTTTTCAAAAGGAACAACACTTGTGTGATTTTGCTATTCCTTTTCAAAAGGAACAACACTTGTGTGTTTTTGCTGTTCCTTTTCAAAAGGAACAACACTTGTGTGATTTTGCTGTTCCTTTTCAAAAGGAACAGCACTTGTGTGTTTTTACTGTTCCTTTTCAAAAGGAACAACACTTGTGTGATTTTGTTGTTCCTTTTCAAAAGGAACAGCACTTGTGTGATTTTGCTGTTCCTTTTCAAAAGGAACAGCACTTGTGTGATTTTGCTGTTCCTTTTCAAAAGGAACAGCACTTGTGTGTTTTTGTTGTTCCTTTTCAAAAGGAACAACACTTGAGTATGTCTGCTGTTCCTTTTCAAAAGGAACAACAATTGAGTATTTATGTTGTTCCTTTTTCAAAAGGAACAGCATTCGCGATTTTCTGTTGTTCCTTTCAAAGAAACGGCATCCCACGAATTTGTCTGCATGGATTCTTCTCTGAGGAACACCATCGGCATGTTTTTGCTCTTATTGAGGATGCTTTGTGCCCATGTTCTCCCCAGTCTTTCAAATACAGCTATGGACTTATGCGATGAACATAAATCATGATATACCGAAGTCAGCAGATCATAAATCGCCATCTCTATAAAGCCTAGTATTGATAAGAGGACAAGAGGAGGGACACTAACTTTTCATCTTCGTTGTCATTGTCTTGTTACCGGTGCTCGGGTTGGTGATCTTTATCATGACAATTTCCCTAAAAATCTTTTTTTGATTATTACTTAGGAGTAAGAGCAGAGGATTTATATCTGTCTGTTGGGATGATAAGACTTCTTCCACCATTCCCCACTCTTAAGGAGTGCGGAACCACCCTTATGTGTAAATAAATAAATAAAAAGAGGTGCTCTGCAAAAAGAAAAAGAAAATATGAAATTGTCAAATGCAGGATAGGGGGTCTCATCGAGATCCAGCCTACCATGATCATAAGGATGGAAGCGAAGTGGCATTCCCATTACGGCCACCACACCAGGGATATGGTCCAAAGGTATACTAAAAACAAACCTTGGAACAGGGGGTCTCATTACAAGCCAGCTTGCCCACGTTTCGCACCTACCTTGTGAATGGCATTATGGCTATCTGGTTACCAAGCCAGCATATTCGCTTACATTTTGACAAAGCACTCTTCAGAATACACACAAAGGATCATGGTTCCGGAGGGTGAAATAAACAACTATGCCAAGGTTATGAACACCTGTTGGCAGCAGAGCTCTGTTAATGGCATTGAAGTCGTAACGGTTACACCAATAGGTATGATATCAATACTTTCTTGTCTCTTATATCCTTTGAATAGATCATATTTCATGCCCCGATGAATATATCTCATGAATACTCATTACCACCAATCATGGCACCAGAACTGACAATGACCACTGGAGATTTCATACGCTTGACAGACGTCCCATCCCCCGGACTCCCATTATATCATGCAGGCTCTTATGTAAAACGCGATCTACCTTTTTGCCTCGATTTCGGTGTTTCGTTGTTTTTCTAAAACATGGCATAATCTCATATGATGTTTCTTTATGACTTGACTTCCGAATGGCTGCTGCTCCTCTATTTGACGGCTGGGGACAGCCTATCAGATCGCGGGGGGGAGGTAACCTCATTACTCCATGGATTACGTGTCTGCACATCATTCGGGAAAGATAATGTACGAAGGTATGGCATGGTTTAACGGTATGATAATTCTATTTTACAGAAATTGCCGTCCACGATCCTTTTTTGTTGCATGCTCTGTGTTCTTTTCCAAAATTTGGCGACGATCACCCTCTCTGCGTCTCAAACAGCACAAGCAGTTGCTGTTCCATTAAGAATTCTGAGTGGAATCATGGGGGGGAAGACGGTCCGAAGCGAACCTCAGGAGTTGACAGTCTCCGCTGCTGCCCGCGAGATCCTGGAAAACATAGGGTGGCTGAATTATTTCAGTCACCTACAATAATCGAATGAAGTAGTGGCGTTGGAATTCCTGCAAAATTTGCAGGAAACTTACTCCATAGTAAGAGAAAAACGGATAGCGGTCACGAATGATATCATCGCAGAAGTATCGAGACTACCAGCTGCCGGACCCGTATGGACACTGAAGAAAGAAAGACTACAAAAGGTTATGGAGATTTTTCAGGATGAAGGCCAAAGCTTGACAGTCAAAGGGAAGGGAGTTCTGCCGACAACGTTAGGGGAACCCTGGACCGAGTTAGCAAAGATAGTGCAGAGCTACATCACTTGCGAAGGGAGGAAAGATGTGGTAAGACCACATCATCTGAAACTCCTAGCTATTTTGAAAGGAAAATGTTCTGTAAATCTCCCTGCACTTTTAAATTCGTTATTACATGATGCGGCCTGAAGCCTGAAAAAGGCACAGCGCATAGAAGCAGTCGTTAGCCACCATCGACTGATTTGATTGATAGTGAGCAACAGTCTCACTCAACAACAGAGCAGCTGGGAGGAACTTATCGCAATAGTCGAGGGGGGATTGGCTGCACCACCCCCAAAACCTAAACATTCCTCCAGCACGCCGGAACGATCATAGAAATGCAGGGAATTGGCAGCGGAAAGACATGTTGCTCCAAAACGAAAACAATCCTCTAATACACCAGAACGACCAGAGGAACCCAGAGAATTGGCAGCAGAGAAACACATTGCTGGTACACCCGAACAACCTGAGAGACCAAGGAAATAAGTCCGGCTGGCCCGAATACGAGGAAGGCTGGAAAAGATCCAGGGAACCACTACCCAGCCAATCGAGATTACGGATGAACCTCCAGAACCAGAAGGAGGACCCTCCGAAGAAAATGTTGAGCAATCAAGGGCCGAGGCTGAGCAGCCTGGAGGAGGAATTGAGGAAGGGGATGAGCACTCTGGGACAGAAACAGAAGCTAAACACTCCAAGGCAGCCACCGAGCAGGTCAATCAAGAAGAGGAAGTAGTACAACCAGTGGGTAGCCCGCTGCAAGACCCTGTGGGTGAGGAGGAATTGGCAGCAGTCCTGGCCAATATGGGGGAGTATGGACAACCCTCCAGCACAACAGGCATCCCTGACAGACCCTCGGAGGAAGACATACCTGAGAAAGCGCATGCAGAAAAGGCAGGAGAAGAAAACCTGCCCGTTTATGATGATGAAATAGGAGACACCAATCAGGAACAATCTGTTCCCAAGACACCAGAGGAAATTCCAGACGGGGAAGGAGCAGATTTAAGGGCCAGCCAGAAACCCTCTGCCGAAGCAATAGAAATTAAGAAATTAAGGAGGAAACAACAGAGGTTGCTGGGCACTATAGCCAAGCTCCGACAGCAAATTCGAATTCTGAAAGCCAACTTGAGGATACAAAGGACCGCAAGGAAAAGAAAGAGGGCCACTGCAGTAAAATCCCGGAGGACAAGAAGATGACAGACCTATAGCCATTCTGTTGGTCGAAACCCCATTAGGAGACCTACTGCCGATGAACAGACTATTGTTCCAAATGACATTGAAGAACAGATTGTTGTTACAAATGACATTGAAGAACAGACTGTTGTTCCAAACATTGTTGAGGGACAGACTGTTGTTCCATCTAACCATGAAGAATGGATGGACATTCCAATTGAGCTAGAGGAATAGTAAGAGGCTCCGACGACAGGGGGACCACAACAACCCTTTATTCGTGTTAAGAAAGAAAAAGAGAGCAAGGAGACCCAAACAGAAGCACCACCCTCAGGAGTAATTCGGGTTCTAAACTCTAAGCAACATAACAAAAAGTTCCAGGTAAAATTCCCAGCCTCTACGACTTTATGGAAAAAGGATCCAAAAACAAGGACCTTGCACAAAATGATGAAGCAAGCTCAGCAAGAAGCTGAACAGCTGAGAGAACAAACAGTCCCCCGGGAGAAATACGAAGAGCTACAACAGCAACTTTGGGATATTAGTCAGTCCAAGAGCTAGGCCTTCGAAGGATGGAAAAAGGAGCAAGAAAAGGTTGCTAAGCTAACTCGTTGATTAGATAGTGTTATTGAGCAGATGGACACTGTGTTCCTTGTATAATGAAGTTTTGACCTGTAGGGCCCCTGCTAAAAATTATGCTTTATTTTTGCTTGAACGATATTTGCAATAGAAAATAAAAGTCGTTAGGGCAGGTGCCCCTATCCACATCAATACTGTTAATGATTTTATAGATTGTTACAAGCATTATGGAATTAAAGTTCAAAGATTATTGTGCGAATTTTACTTGCACAACCTTGTGCTAGACCAGGAAACTGATTTAAATCCTGGCCCTTTTGTTGGCGATATACAATTCCAAGCCTTCATCTCATTTGGGGTTAATCAACTGAAATGGCTCAGAGCTTATAACACCTTTCAGAGACAGGAGAATAGCCTAGACTTATGGGTGCGAGCCGAGCCTAGAGACCCAGTGACACTATGGAGAGAGCATAGGAGCCTTACGAGGACCCCGGGTGTCATCGAGATATTAGGACCCATGCACGAAGACTTGATCTGACATAGTCTGGAATATTTTCTGACTATTAAAGACCTTGCCATTAATGCTGCAAAATTCTGATACTAGACCTCTAGCCCAAACATCCAGCTTAGGGAACCATTCAAATACGAGAATTTTGAGCTGGCTGCTAGCCGATTGAACCTTTATGGGGAACGTATTCTGCAACCAGGGCCATCCTAGTTGGGGTATCGATTTTGTAGTCCAATTATTTGGCACCCTACACCCAGATATCAGGCCTTGTATGAAATGCCTACAGATCAAATAAATCAGTTCTTTGATAATCTAGTTGCTCATCACGGTTGTCAGCCTCCTCACAAGATCCCCTCTCCGGCCTATTCTCTTACCACCTTGCATGTCAACTATAATGTTTTCATGAGGGCATGAAACAGGGTAAGCAGGGGGGTGTGTGGAGCACTTGAAAGGTATGGTTTTGACAAACAATTTAGTGGCTTTTCAGTAATATTTGTAACCTTTTCTGCATTGTGAATTCAAAGAGATAAAGGATTTTGATCAAATGTGCAATAATTAACATGGGAAGCTCAATCACTAATAATTGTTGTTTTTCTATACAGGGAGAAGTGGAAGCAAGGAGTTTCCATCCAAAAGCGAAAAAGAGAGGAAGAATAATTGTTGTCCCTCCAGAAGGGAACCGGATGCGAACAAGATCGAGTAAATCAGAGCTGAATCACCTAGGAAAGGAAGGATGGAAACTGATTCAGCGAACGCGAGAAAGAAAAGTAAAGGATTAACCGATTGGAGAATCCCTCAGGATCTTTGATCCTAAGGGATCAGTGTTTTACTTATCTTTGTTACCTAGATATCTCCGCCGTTACTCTTATATAAAGGAACAGCATCGTTGAGCAAGGGGACTACTTCTTTTGTAATTTTAAGTTTCAGACAAAACTTTGATCATCAAGTCTCACTGAGACCTGGTTTATTGTACATTTGTTGATGTGTTAATATAAAAGACTTGGCGTTTATTTCATCTTTGCGTCTGGAGTAACCTAAGGCGGTCTACCATTGGCAGCTAAGGGCCCGGCTCCGAAGGACACTTGCTTTTGTATCATTATACTGTGATTTATGCGTGGTTTGCTTATCTTTATTACTCAGTAATCTGATACATCTTTCATATGCTATGCTATGCTCTGTTATGATCAATACATTAATGATTTTTCCGTGTAATGACTCTGCACTGTATAATTGGATCTCTTCAGAGTTGAATTGCGTCTTTAACCAGTTATTTCTATTACAGAGCGTCGGTATGAATGTTACTGTCATTGGATCCATGTGAAATAACAATTATTGGAACTTGAAAGTAATGTTACTCTATTTATAAACATAGTTATATTATCCTTCATTCTCAGATTACTATATTAAGGTGAGGCGTGCATATATGGTTGATTATTGTTGTTCTATAATTCATCAATGAGTGTTGTTCCATAAAGTATATTCCATCCAGTTTGCTTGAGGGGAAGAAAATGTTATATCAGAGTGTGGATCAGTTGGTTTTGACTCGCGAGATTTAGTTCTTTTGATTGATGGTCCATTTACTGCTGTTCCATTTATTGCTGTTCTATTTCCTTTTTGTTGTTCCATTTTACCTTCGGCCGTTCTGTTTACTTGCCTTTGTTGTTTTGGTGTGAGACAAGGTCCAAGGCTGTAGTGAGTCTCAGCAGACGCTTCCTAGCTCCCAGACCTATGGTCCATGCTCTAATTTCCTTCCTATCAGTTTCTAGAGGGATGGGTTATCGCTTCCGTACCCTTGACTGATCAACTGTCTTGTGTGATTCTATCTTTTGAAATAATTTAGTTATAGTCTAGCATCTGTTTACTTTTGTATTTTCTGAACGCTATACTACTAAGCATTACTCGGACGAATAGCCTCGGATTGAGTTACTCTTTGTAATAACAAAACGTTCTTGGATTGATTTATTAATGTAGGATAATTAGAGGTGTGGGAGACCCTAGTTACAACTCTATAGCAGGTATGCGCACATCCCAATCATTTCGCTGCATGTTCTATATCTTAGTCAATGCGTTCTCCAAAATTTTGTTAAACGCTTCCACCGTACCATTCACCTGTGGTTATAGGGTGTGTTATTATAACGATACACCTGAAATTCCTTCGTCATCACGCTAATTGTTTCATTAAGAAAGTGCATACATCTGTCGCTCATTAACACTTTTGGGCACCCAAACCATGTCAACACATACTCGAACAAAACTTAGCGGTTGTAGCAGTGGTACAATCTTTTACTGGCTGCGCTTTAGCCCACCTAGTTAGGTATTCCATCACAGTGATGATGTACCACACTCCTGTCTTCTTTCCTAGTGGTTGTATAGGGCCAATAAAGTCAATCACCCATTTATCAAAGGATTGCAATGTTACCTAAGGTTGTAATGTGAATTCATCCTGGCACGAAGGTTTTCTGGTCCTTTGACATGCATCGCATGCTTTACAATATTCCCTCGAATCCTTATGCAACGTCAGCCACCATAATCCAACCCACAAAATCTTCTGCACAATCTCTCTTCCTGCATAATGTCCTCCTGGGACTCCTCCATGAGCTTTAGTAAGGATACTATTACGTTCAAACTCGGGAACATACCTTCACAATATCTCATTTGTTCCCATCTTATACAGGTGCCTCGCAATCACTGAAACGTCTGTCACACACACCCCTAATTCCTTCCTTTGCTTCATAGAATATACTTTGGGAGATAATCCTATTGTCAAGAATTGAATAATGTCTGAAAAATGATCATCTATGACTCAGACTGCAAATATTTGTGCATCCAGCAACCCCTCTTCCAGAATATGTGGTTCTTCCCCTATATCGAACCTAGATAGATGGTCTGGACCTGCATTCAACTTGTGAGGCTTTAGAATTATCTCAAAATCATATTCCTAAAAAATTAATATCCATCTGCATATCTTCCCCCCCCCCCAACACAAGCTTATTAATCGGTATCGCAACGTGGAGTGGTCAGTATACATCTTAAAGTTTATGCCCAACAAATAGTGCCTAAACTTTTGTAGTGCATAGACCATTGCCAACCCTTCGCACTCTGTCATGGAGTAGTTCTTCTCTACTTTTGATGATTTCCTACTAGTGAAGGTGATCAGATGATCTATATCTCCTTCTCCAGCCTGTGTCAATACTGCTCCTAGCGCAATGCAAGAAGCGTCCATATGCACATGAAAATGCTTCTTCCAATTAGGAAATACTAGGATTGACGTGGTCACCATCTTTTCCTTCAGTACATCTAAGTTGTGCTGGTATTCCTCATCCCAGCAGAATGTCGCATCCTTCTTGATCTATTTTTCGATTGGCACGATAATCTGGGCATACACTTTAATAAACTTTCTATAGTATCCCGTATGTCCCAATGTCACACGCAGTTGCTTAATATTCTTAGGTGCCTCTAGGTTCATAATAACAACTATCTTCCTAGGGTCAACCATTAGTCCTTTCTTACATACCACATGACCTAGTGACATCCCGAAAAGTACACAAAATATACACTTTTCGAGGTTTAGCATGATTTGATACCTACGACATGTATCCAACATCAAGTGCAGACTTGCAACATGTTTCCTTACTAAGACGAAGATAGTCTAATATTCAAAGTAGACTTATAGAAACTTGTGAATAAATTTGAACGTCGTGATGACCACCCGAGAAAAAATTGCAGGCACATTCTTCAATCCGAATGACATTAATGTATATTGGAAACATTGCCACTCCATCGTGAAGGTGGTTTTCCTTTGATCCTCTAGTGCAATCTGTATTTCATGGTATCTAGAAAATCCATTGGTAAATGAGTATGCTTCATATCCACCCACATTGTCTAATACCTCATCTGTAAATGGTGTCGGAAAGGGGTCATGAACACAAGCATCATTAAGCTTCCATATATCTACGCAGATCCTCTCGCCCTTTTGCTTCTTTTCTTGGACCACCATCGGACTTACCCAATCAAACTCGTCGAAAAGTTCTATAATTCCATCTTCTAGCATCTTATCGAGTTCTTGGTGCACCTTCTCCTTTTAATTTGGGTTTAGCCAATAGGGTCTTTGCTTGATAGGCTTTGCATCTAGCTTCAACATAATATTTATAATGCCCAAATCATTGATTATCCCCTTGAGATCTTATAACTAAATCGAGAATAAATCTTGGTACTCACACAGTAGTTCAACAACTTTGTCCACTATATCTTCATCCCAATAGTCGCCTATCTTTGCAAACTTCGGTTCATCTTCAAAACCTATGTTTACCTTCTTTGTTTTCAACAGCGCAAATATATCTGGGTTTTCGACCACTAGTCCTTCAACCATGCATTTTCCTTCTCTTTCTAGAATATTAACATTCCGTGGATCACCCTCCTCTTCCTCTGCTATTACATTATAACATTCCAATCCGGCTGAGTCCATTCCACAAGTTCCTTTGGTATTCTGAATATAGTGGCTTTAATTTCTTGAAGTGCTTCGTTGATGCTACCAAATCTATCCTTGAAGCTAAAAGTTAGTAAGAATCCTTTGTGCAGAATGTCCCATTCAACTGTTCCATGGCAGAGTTTTGTCTCTATATACCAGTTCATAGGGATGGTATCTAAAGTATGGAAAAACATATGTACCCATTCTTCTTGTGGATATGTTCCCCAAACCTTCATCCACTTCACCAAATGGTTCGTGAATCATCTCTACCAGTGTATTTCTCTGTCATTCTAGTGTTTAGTGGCCCAAATCTTAACTTCATCATTCTATGACACTCGCGCCATCCTGAAAATTTTTCTTTACGTGTACCCCACCAATGGGAGGGCGTAGTGTGCAGTGATAACTCTAATGCTTGAAATTGGTGGTCTTCAGGGACCTCGCACTCAAATTCATACAGAAAAAATTCTACCTCATTTAATCCATCATAATAGGGAAGTCTCCTCACCTTAGTCAATACACAACATATAGATTTAGATAGCATATTACAGCGTAGCGTGGACACTTCATGCAGCCAATTTTTCCATCATTATAACTCGCCATCCAAGTCAGAGTTACATGAGCTCTCCTTATCCCAAGTAATCCATTGTAGGATTTATCCAATCCACATCTTGCATGATGAACTTATAGATTTGACCTAGGTCATCATCTTCCTCTACAAAATATTGGACTGGTTCTGTGTAGTGCGCAGCTTTTGCAGGATCTAATGGTACAACAACTCTAAGTGTTTTTCTTTCAAAGGGCATCTTTCTTTTCTTCAGGTTAATTATGACACCCATGTCAAATGCCCAATCTATTCCATGTAATGCATGATAGGGATTACTATCATCCACTATTTCAATGACTTCAAAGTTAGCTAAAGCACTTACGCCTTCAATATCCACAGTTACTTCATACAATCGTCCTATTGGAATGATCTTTTGTTGGTTTACCATGTGCAGTTGTATAGGAGACCACTACAGTGTAGGTCTCCCCACTCATTCTCAGATCTGTTTTGCTAATACATTAGAATCTGATCCTAAGTCCAAAATAACCAGATCCATTTCATACTCACCTATCTACACGATGAGTTTCATTTTGCGCCCAGTTCTCTTCTTTTGTTTTCCCACCTTTCTCACATTGGGCTGACCCGTAGGAGCTTTTCTTTAATTGTACACTTTTCTATGAGTTCATGTCGCCCTTAATCAAACTTTTTGTAGCATAGTAGCTTCATACAAGTTTCCAAGAATGTGGCTAGCACTGAGGGGTCTACTTCCTATGTAGCAGTGGATTCCATTGTCACTCCCTTGCTTCTTGTGGTCGAAACTTCCATGAAGCTTTTCTTGGCTTCCATAAAAGTTTCCTTAGCCTTATTGAGATCAAAAGTGACCTCTTTTTTAGGAGCCTTTCGCACCCATCCTTCATCTTCCAGTTGCTTCCCTTTATCTTCTCTAGTTTCCATAACACTTCTGGTGACTACGTTAACATTGTGATCTTCTTTGTGCAGTTCTACTCTCATCATTTATAGATTCTGTCGGGTTCTAAGGCTGCACTTTCCTTTCTTCTATATTTCCTAGCAAAATCAGACATTCTTCTATGACATGATCTAGTTGTCTACAATACTAAAATGAGGGACGTGCGAGATTTGGAAAATCTAGCGCGAAGTTCCCTGGTTCACCACAGTTATAGCAGATTACCTATCCATGACCTCTACCAGGTCTGCCCCCTCTCCCTCTTCCTTGACCTTGAAATTCTCCACATACTACTACGACAACCTGATCTTAAGGCTGAGTTTTTGTTTGAATTCAATAAGTAGGGTTTCTGTCCATCATTAGTTCATAACTTTGGAAATGGTGCTCATCATGTCCTAGCGAACTACAAAATTTGTAGAACAATTGTTGTGGCATCAAAACATACTTATGCAGCAACTAACAGTTATCTGTCACATGTTTTCCACCCAGCTAACATTTAGCACACCATAACACACCTTCGTTACTAGGCCCAACTTCCGGTTTTTAATGGACTAGCCCCCCTCCTATTAAATAATTTTGATATATTGGGAAGTGGTCTTTATCATGACCTTGACCTTTACACTTCAAACACCATACTTCTGTGCACACATTTGATTTAGTCTCCTTTTCTTTCTTCAAACTCTATAATTCTAGGTGTAGGCTTGCTAACTGTGAGTGGATCTATTGTACCCCTAGGTTCATATCCTAAATAGGTGATGTGTGCAGCCTCATTGTGATCTCCAAGGATTTTTCTTCTGTTGCTATCTTCTGCTATGACAGAGAAATTCTTAAATACGGAAAAAGAAATGCAATAAACTAGTCGCGATATTGGCTATCTAATATTTGCATGTTAGCCTTTCTGATCTAGCACTACAACCTATGATCAAATTCCCAAGGTGTCTCCTCGACCTTCATTAGGATCTCCTTAAATTCAATAACCAACTGTGCCTCTGATTTAGGCTTACTAAATTCTTTGTTCAAAGTTGTCTGAGTCTCTTCTAAATATGCATGAGGATTATCAATGCAATACTTAATGTACCAGGTTAGCACACAATCCTGCAAGGTGGTAACCAACTGCACTTTCTTTAAATTATCATCGGTGATCTATTGGGTTGTCCATACAACATTCACAACAAACCAGAACTACTCTGGATTTTCACTTCCTATTCCTTTAAATATCAGCATCTTCATCGAGGTCTCCATGTTCAACAAAGGAGATAGAGGTGGAGGTGAAGGCATTGGTGTGACCGATGTGAATGGTGGAGGTGGAGGTGGAGTGGATGGAAGAGGCACTCGCGGAAATCCCTGCCTAATTAATTGAAATGCACTCTATGGTGAGATTAGCACTATCCTCTCATCATCGCTAAAAGGATCTTCAATCAATGGACTCTATTATGGGCCTGATCCTTTGTTTCTTCTTAAAAATATACCACTTTGCATAGCTCCAAACATTAAGGTAGAGGCATAACCTGTTTTTCACACAATAACATTTTAATCCAAGTATTCAATGACTTTAAATATTTACCTCGTGATCCTTTAAATAATCTTCACTCTACTTCGCTATAGCTAACTATCTAGTCTACTGCAAAATTAGTAACAAAGCCACCCAGAATTCGATCAAGCCAGTGATCGACAACCCACGCAATATTTTTTTCAGATGCTTCCAAGCATCACACTATTTCGGTATTCCACACTATAAGATTATCAAGCTTCCACCTTCCTTGATTGTCATCTAAATTAGCCAACCACTGATACAATTATCCTTGAAAAGAGCTAAGAAGATCTCATACACTTCCGTATACAAGTACCTATTTAGCTAGTCTACTTTTTAGAGGTGCAAATTCCTATTCTCTTGAACCACAAATTCATGAATTTTTCGATCTAACCACTTTTCAATCTCTTTCTTGATCATATTCCAATGATGTGACATCACACATCTCTTAAGAAAATCCTGGTCCTAGCAATGGAACCATTTGTTGGCTTTAGGGGGGCCTGACTCAGGTTTAGACTTAGTTGTTCCAACCAACAAAACCCTACACCACTGGCCCTTTCGGCAACAACCCGCCTAGTGCAGTCTCACCTGAAGCAGTATTGGGGGATTCAAGAACCAGTTTTCCACATCCAGAGATGATTGTGATGTCTTTCTATACCCTAGACCTGCCTTCACACAGATCTATCCTTCGTTAGAGACCGAGCCCTAAATTTAGCTCTAATCACCTCCAATCCTTCGTGAAATAGGTTTACCGTATTATTAAGGTCCAAGAGATAACAATCAGCTAAGTTCACACACATAAATAGGTCTTCTGGAGTTTTTGGGATCTATATCTACCGTTGCACATACCTATGTCTCTCATTTGAATCTAAGTTAAAGTAAATCTAAACCTTCGCAAATCTTGTGCAATCATATTATTAAGTGAAAATAAGTTCAATTAACACAATTCACACAGATACAAGACATTAATTCACATTAAACAATAATCAACACAATAAACAGATAATAGATAACAAGATAACAGATAAATGCAAGTATTCCACTTCAAGTCGATCTTTATTACTTAGAATTATTTAGTACAAACTCAAACTACCCTACGCACACAGTTGCAAGGGTCTATGCACTCAACTGCAAACTATTCCTAGGCCTCTGCGCACTCAGCTGCAGAGCCTTTCTTCTACCCCAAAACAATATAGACACACTTCTTTCTTACTATTCTAGTACATATTAGCTTCCCATTGTCTTCAATTCACTTAGCTTAGACTCTCTAAGACTCACCTATTTATAGACTTTTCAATACAATTCCATGGTCCACGGACCATGGGTGAATCTTAAAACCGACTCAAAACCTTACCCAAAACAAGGGGCTAAGCCCCTTATACTCTTATTCATCTAGGCACTCTGCATCCACATATCGCAGAGACTTTACATCTTTTACAAAACTGTATACAAAATTTTGGTTAACTAACCTTTACTGACCCAGCGGACCCCATCCTAACATTAAGCTTCTTAGAGCTTAGTATGAGTCATCCATGGTTGTTATTGAAAAAAATATTGTTGAATTTAGTAGACTAACAGCTGCATGTAGAGATCGGGAAAAGTTATTGTGGATTTTGTGATGAAAAAGAGAAGGACATCAAGAACGAGATTATCAGTTTGAGGACCCATTCAGCATAATATAAAAGAATTAAACAATTTATGAGTAGCCAACAAAAATAATAACAGGGCTGAATTGTACAACTTGAAGGTTGTTGAAAATGTAGCAAGAAAGTCTTAATTTTGGTTTTTCCTTAATAAAACTGAGGAAATTTGAAATTCCATATCAACAAACAACTTGGAGTTAACTGGGGTGACATGGCTCTTTTCACTTAGTTGAGAACACTTAATTCGAGTTAATGAGTTGAGTTCAGTTTACTTGAGTTGATTCCTAAAAATTAGGAGTCTACCTCAGTTAATTCAAGTTAGGGGAATGAAGTTAAGCTGTGTGCAATGATTCCTAAATTTTAGGAGCCTAGGTTCTGTTAATTTCAGTTGTATCATTTTAATTCAGTTATAGTAAGTTAAACTAGTTCTAACTATTAAAAGAACTAGTGGAGGTCAAGTTGTGGAAATGGAACTTCAACCACACTCGGTGATCAACTAGTTAACTAATCTATCAACCCAAAATAATTGATGCATGTAGAGAATTTGAGTTACCCAGTTGAGATGGAGATTCCAAGGCAGTGTACTGTCAGCTATAGACCATTCCCATGTGTAGAGGTGGTGCATGAAGTCAAAGGAAGGACCTAGAGGAATTGCACAATCCAATTGAAGGAATTTCGTAAATAATAGGGGCTAATTTCCTCAAGGAACAATGCAAGGAAATAGGAGCTTAAGGGGCTTGAAAATTGGCTAAGTGTTGGCTAGAGTCAGTTAGTCAGTTAGAGGGATAGACTATACACTTTCAGGTTGTGCTCAGGCTTGATCAAGCATATGTATTTCATCTTTATTTTCTGATTAATGCAATACAGATAGGAAGGGGTTTTGAGCAGTTGCTTTCCCCTAGATAAATATTTGTGCATGTGATATGCTTCCTTTTGCATGTCTATGATTTATGTTCTAGATGATGAATTAAATTCCACAAATCAGTAGAGTAGCTTCGAGTCTTATGATTTAGTAAATTTCATGAGAAATTTCGAATCTACACATTAATTTCTACATGGTATCGGTGTAGGATTCACATTAGAGAAGAGATTTTGAAGTTGTTATTGCAGGAGGATCAGATTTGCAGGATTTAGTATAAAGGAAAAGGTTCGAATTTGAAGATTACTATAACAATATTTCTTCAGACTTGAGAAGATGGCCTTCAATGGAGCAAGGCTAGAGTAACCATTGGGAGGCACCTCTAATTTTGTTGCATGGAAGGATCACATAGAGGTGATATTGGATGACAATGGATAGCTAGAATACATCAAGATAGATGTTGCAAAACCTCAACCATATGATGCATAAAACCTTGCTCAGCTGAAGAAATATGTAGCCAAGGCAAGGAGAATAATCTTGGAGGGAGTACGGGATCATATTGTCTCGAATCTCCATGGAAAATAAACTTTGTTTTTGATGTGGAAAGCACTGACAAAATTTTTCGAGAATAGTAGTGACCACAAGAAGCCAACATTCAACGATAAACTTCGAAGTATCAAGATGCAAAAGAATGACACAATTCTGCAGTATATAAGCAAGTTTACACAATGTCGTGATGAACTTGGCGGGGTCAGTGTTAATGTACCTAAAGAAGACTTGGTAAGCCTAGACCTTTTGGGTCTTCCCAAGAGCTAACATAGCTATCAAGATTCAGTGAAGGGAAGGGAGAAAATACCGAATTAGGAGTGCTTATGGTCCAATTTGGTACAGGAGGAAGTAAGACGGACTACTAGATATGGGACCTCATCTAAAGAAGAGGAAGATGACTTTGCATTAGTCAGCAAAGGAATGAAGGCCAAGGGGAAGAAATCCCAAGGTGAGGCTAATTCTAGCCAAGAGGGAAAGAAGAAAATCTTGTCCAAAATCAAGTCTTTCAATTATCATTAATTCAAGCATTATTCCATGAAAGTGTCCACACATGAAGGCAAGCAAGAAGGATCCTACAGTAGCAGTAGCAAGTGAAGCTTTGGCTTCACAGTTCAAGCTCAAATTCACTCTCATCGCATGCATGGAAAGCACATTGATGGGGAGTGTGTGGTCCTTGGAAAATGGTGCCTTGTTCCACATGAAGGGTAATAGAGAATGTTTTAGTGACTTGGAGGAGAAACATCTCAAGATGAACATTGACTTTGGAGATGATGGAAGGTACAGTGCTACCAAGATTGGTATAGTAACCTTTCAAAGGGAGTCAATATTTCCTCTCAGACTCAAGGATGTCATGTTGGTCCTAGGACTAAAGAAAAATCTCATCTCTATTGTAGTTTTGGAAGACCATGGTTACAATCTGATCTTCAGCAAAGGGAAAGCATTCCTAAGACACATAGCCATGGGGCAGGTGAAACAAATTGTTGTTTGATTCAAGATCCTGTATGCACTTGAGGTAGAAGATGCATGCAAATCCTTGAGGAGCAAGTCAAGCATTATAGACATGGTGGTTGAGAGGGATCATGATTTACCTCTCAAAATTGAGCCTCAAAAGCAGCCTCAAGAAGTTGTGGAGTAGCCAAAAATGGAGAACTAGAGAGGAGGCAGAATGGAGACATCCACTCAAACAGATCTCTCTATGAGGGGGAGAGTTTGATCCAAGTGGGAAGAGGGAAAACATGCAGCCATACCTCTAGGTGTGAGGTGGGGTGATGTGAAGCCCTAGTCCAAGGGTTGAATAAATTTGGGCAGCGTTCATTTAGGCATTCTTCTCATGGATCATTACCTTGCTATGAGGGCCCACATTATTTAGTAGCAGGATGGTTAGTGTAACTTAGATATTGAGGAGTGCAGAGGAGTGTTGATAGTAGAACAAGAGGCTCAGTAGTAGAGTCAACAACAACACAGTTTTCCCAGTAGACAATTGTAGACAATTGATTGAAAGTTTTTTTGGGGATGCTTCTCAGTTGCATATGTTGTAGTAGTAGTAGAAACAATGAGAGGTGTTGCATGCAATACATTCCACGGGTGATGGATAGTGTGATTGATAATCCCCTTCTCGTTGAGAGGGAGTGTTGAAAATATAGCAAGAAAGTCTCAATTTTGATTTTTCCTTAATCAAATTGAGGAAATTTGAAATTCCATACAAGAAAATAACTTGGAAGAGTTAACTGAAGTCACATGGCTCTTGTAACTCAATTAAGAACACTCAATTCAAGTTAATGATTTGAAGTTCATTTTACATGATTTGATTCATAAAAATAAGGATTCTAGCTAAATTAATTCAAGTTAGGGGCCTGAAGTTCAGTTGTGTGCAGTGATTCCTAAATTTTAGGTTTAGTTGATTTCAATTGTAGCAATTTGATTCAGTTATATTCAATTAAACTAGTTATAACTATCAGAAGAACTAGTGGAGGTCAAGTTGTGGAAGTGGAACTTCAACGACACTTAGTGATCAATCGGCTAACTAATCAATCGACCCAAAATAACTATTGCATGAAAATAATTCGAGTTAACTAGTTGAGATGGAGATTGCATGGAAATGTACTATCAATTGTAGATTATTCCCATGTGTATAGGTGGTGCATTCCATCTAAGGAAGGACCTAGAGGATTTGTGTAATCTAATTGAGGGAATTTCCTAAATAACAGGGGCTAATTTCCTTAAGGAACAATGCAAGGAGATAAGAGCTTGGAGGGTTTGAAAATTGATTAAGTGTTGGCTAGAGTCAGTCATTCAAGAAGAGGAGTAGACTATACACTTACAAGTTATTCTAAGGCTTGAGAAGGAGTTTTATTTCATCTCTATTCTCTAATAAATGAAATACAGATAGGGAGGGATTTTGAGCAGTTGCTTTCCCATAGATAAATATTTCTGCATGTGTAATTTTTCCTTTTGCATGTCTATGATTTGTGTTCTAGATGGTGAATTAACTTCCTTAGATCAATAGAGTAGCTTTGAGTCTTGTGATTTAGTAAATTTCATGAGAAGTTTCTAATCTACACATTATTTTCTACAAAGGTGAAGTTGTCACATTGCGAAAGAAACTTGAAGAAAAGGATAACCAGTTGAAGAAAGAAGAGTGTACGAAGGCCTTGGAAATTTTTCTTGACAATGAAAGATATCCATTGAACATATTTGGTCTTGGTTTTCAAAAGGAAGAGTCTAGCTCTCATGCAAGCAAGAATAACAATGTAGAACCAAAAAGGTCTGTAGCAAACAATATAAAAAACAAGAGTAGCAAATGAGATAACAAGAAACAAATCTAGTAGTATCAAAGAAGAAGACCTTAAGGAGAACATACATTTAGAAGATCATTCTCTTAAAGAGAGGATTATGGCATATCTATCAAATTTAAAAGGAATCAAAGTGCCTTTATTCCTTTGATGGAAAAGGTAGAGTGTTACAACTTCCACAGGTTTGGACATATTACATTCGACTGCAGAGGCACAACTTTTATATCTAATCAGTAGTATGGGAAACCTCATAGATCTACATCCATTAGGTATATTGGTTCATTTTAGGGTCATTTATTTCCTTGTAACCTAATTGTCCACAAGGTGATTGATTGTAGATCTAACACATGGAGGGGAGGCATCTCTTATGAAATGCAGAGATCTAGCATGGTTAGGAGAATATTTGATACTCTTTCTTCATATCTCAGCCATGTGGAGTGTCATACATGTCACAACTTTGGCCACATGGTGTAAGACTGCATGCTATTCAATTCTTCAAGGCAAATCTAGAAAAATCAACAACAGATTTAGAGTATGCCTTTTAGATTGTCTAAGGATAATTTCCAAGCAAAGAATAAGCCTAGGGTCGTGTCAAAGAAGAAAGGGAAGGAACCCATAAAATAGAGAGATCAGCCCCCTATACGGTATGTGGCTACCAGATGGATATTCATGATTGACTATATAAATACATGAGAGGCGCATAGCCTTAGGGGGAGCGCATGGCAGCTTGATGAGTTGATGGAGATGAGTTGCAACATGTTATGAAACTAGCTCACAAAAACATAGAAAAGATAGATCAACGCCTTAGAATTCAACCTCTTCGAGGGGGAAACCTCCTTTACATTACACAAATGAACAATTCTTGGATGATACAAATGACAAAACCTCCTTTCTATATATAGGAGTCTAAGGGGTCACAATATAACCAAGCCGACCTAACAATAATAATAGAAAGGCATAAAAATAACAATAGTGGGATTCTATGGGGCACAATAATAACAATAAGGGATACAATGACAATAGTAATGCGGGAATCACCAGTATTATAGGGACCTAACATGCCCCTCTCCTTGAAAAAAGTGTTGTCCTCAATGCTTGAGTAGTTATGGATGCTTCTGTATAAAATTCTCATCCTCCCATGTGGAATCTTCAACGGGAAAGTTCTTCCACTTAATGAGATATTCTGAAATTGATCGATTTCGTAGTTTTCGAGTTCTTCTTTCCATGACCATATCCGACCATATCTTCTTTCCATGAATTCTTATGTTTATGACTATGGATGTTTTGTTTATATATGTTATTGGTTGACTAATGCATCATTCAATAATTATGTAAAAAAAAGGAAAATATTGGTATAAGTTGATCATAGGACATCATATTGATTCACTCCCCCCCTCTCAGTATTGTTCGGACTTCCAAGAAGTGGTATCACAACATAATCTTTCCAACAACCCAGTGGCCTTCTTTCAACCTCGTAACACATGGAGCGGTTAAGCATCCAATGTCTTCTCCTCTTCTCTTCAACTTCCCATACACTAGATAAGCTGCCCTATTCCAGGAAGTACCAATGGTGGACATACATACACA
>APFE031620257.1:23829-120334 GCA_000404065.3 Pinus taeda
ATATATATCGTGTGGCACACCGAGGCACTCAAAAAATAGGTGTATGTGCCCAAATAGAGTCTGTGTTCCCCATACATCCGAGACACATGTCTCTCAAAAAAATATCAGCAAGAAATAAACCTAGGCGTCTATTGCAGTGGGTTTTGCTCCCTATAGCACACCGCCGCTCGTGCCACCCGTCTCAACAGGTGGTGTACCCTGGGTTTCACTCCTACTATGTGTATCTGGAACGCTACAGGGACCTCCTCGACCCCCATGTAATCAGGGATCCCCGCCATCAGACCCTCAAGGTTTCGGGCCACTTTCTCCATCTCGTCATTCTCTGAGGGAGCCAAGGCCAGTGCTCTGATGCCCTGTGCATCCCTTCGTGCCTCTGGAGCTAACCTAACTGGTCTCACTGGTCCCACATCTGCAATTCCATAGCGTTCGTTATTAGAACATTTACATGAAAAATCTAAAAAACATCATTAAAAATAAAATGCAAAAATAATGTGATCAAGTGTGTTACCACCATCATCCCACTGCTCTCCAGTGGGCAGCTGCATGTCGGGATCTTTGCGGAAGTACATGCCAGCATATGGCCAATCCTCAACGAAGATCACTTGGCGCTCCAGCCACTCTCGAAACAGTGTCCCCCACAACACTAGTCGTCCGCCACCTCCTCGTGGCATGACGTGTGCCCATCGTGTATCCCTGGTCTCACGTGGTCTGGGAAAATCCAAATCCATGTCCTGCAACTGCAATGCCGGCACCCGCTCTAGCATGAGCGGGACTAAGATGGACCCATGACCAAACTGCTTCGTCTCTCCTCATCGGCAGTTGGTAACTTGCCTCTTCATATTCATCGTCACTGTGTCTGCCCAATTAAACATGGGTTGATTGAGACATTCGAGAGCCAGCCGAAGATGCATCTTCGAAGCCTCATGTTGGGCTTGGGAGCCCGCTGCCCATGTCACCATGAATAACACAGCACGAAGGACTACATCCTCCACTGTTGGGATTTCCACCTTCCCGCTTTTGGTTTTGCGTGCCCCTGGGCACACTTGAGCCATCAGAATCTCCAAAGAATCACCCCCGGGTCATTGCCCCTCTAGAATGGGCCTTTCGCCACGACGGGACAACCCAGTCAAAAAACATATGTCTGTAGCGTCACACTCGATATCCCAGCCTCGGATGATGAATTTCCCATCTATGGGATTCTAGGCCCGGACCAGTAGCTCCAATAAATCAGGTTGTGACCGAAGGTGTGGAGTGAGGAAGAATTTGAGCAATCCACATGCTCGTAATGCATTTCGACACCCCACATCGGCAAAATCTTGAATATCATTGTCATCATGCATTCATTTTTGCCAGACAAATGCCATTATAGCCTCCATGACGAAAAAAAAAAAAAAAATGAATTAGCACTTCTGTTACAAAATTCAACGCGTTTTGCATAAAAAAATAATTTCGCGTTGTCATCGCGTCTATTTTTAAATAGACGTGATGACGCGAGGTCGCTAGTTCTATTTTCTCGCGATCATCACGGAATCACATCACTTTTCTGCGATGATCAGAGTGCGTTATGTGTGAATTTTTTCGGTCATCGCGGACCCGATGGGTATTCCCATGATGACCGAGCAGCGGAGCACGGTCCAAAATCTCGCCTAAACTAACACATTTAACGGTCAAAATGCATGAAAATGGTATTGAATTGAAGCGCAGGACGAATTTTACCTACCTGGATGGAATTTCAGGGTGAACGATGGATGAACAGGGTCGAAATGAGCTCGCCAACCTTGGTGCTCCAAAATTCTCCACAATGGAATGAACAGTAACAATGGTAAAAATGGATCGATTAACCCTTTTTTATAGTAATTTTTGGAAATTAAAAAAAATATATTCTATAAATGTGGGTTTTTTCTCATTTTTATCACATGGTTAAGCTAAAATTTGGTTGTTTAACTATGTTTTTACGTGTATTGTTCATTTTATATCGAATGGGTTTACGTGCGACGTGTTTTTGTCCAGAGCTACAGGTAGTGGATTTATGAGTACACTTGATCCATGAAGTCATCTTTAAGCTCTTTTCCGACTTGAAAAATGAAAAGATCACCAACCTGTTCCTCTTGACTCGTGAAAAGTAAATAAGAGGTGGTTGCCTTTTAGCTCTTTTCCGACCGTCTAAAAACGAAAAAATTGTCGGGCCTTTGTCGTTTCAAGCTCGTTATTGGCTACGAAACGACGTGACTTTGGTTGCTTTTTTACTTTTTCAGGTCGAAGTCACTAATCATGAAAAGTACTCCTCGATCGTAATGGTCGGGTGGTTCTTTCGAGTACGTTTTATACTTTTTCGGGCTTGAGAGACACAAATTTACGAAAAAGGACCCCCCTAGAGTTTTCTTTTCCGTTTCTTTTTCAAACTCCCTAAACATGAAAAAGACTCCAAGTTTTACCTATGTCGGAATCGTTAAACCCTGACGACATTGGACTCGTCACCATGACGAGACTCGAGCTTCTCCTCCCTAGGGCTCATTAAACTCTTACTAGGTTGGATTCAACAGCAGGTTTATCATTGATCGTCCATGGCAGCAAGTCACTCTTGAACATCGACATTTTTTCTTCTTGTCACGTTGGGATATCCATACATCGTCATTTCGCCTTCCACGGGTTGGGTTGTCATTTAGCATCATTCCATCTGATTCATGCCATTGTCATCAAGCCTCTAATCCCCTGGTACCTGAATGCTGCCACCCTCCGGAGTCATGTCGCCGACATGTTCAAAAGTATAATCCTTTTGCAGTTTACACCTCTGTCTCTTTCTCTGATACTCTGTTTCACCATCTACTACTTTTTCCTTGTCTCATGTCGTTGATGGGGGAAACATTATGGCCCTCCTGCAATAGATCGTCTCCTATCGACTTCAGCTCATTATCCAGGAGAATTGATCTAGAGATCCCTTTTGGTACCTTGGAACTTTCATGCCTCAATGGCAAGTTCTTCACACCTGACGGTTGACTCTCCTCATTGGTTGTCGATTGGGTGGTTCCACGAGTGTTTGACTTCAGCTCCCTTTTCACACTTCGTGGATTGTACTGGATAGTGCCTTGAGAACCATTGGCATTATTGGTGGTTTCTCTCACGCTTGTTAATGGTTTACATCATTGACCGGTAATCAAGCGATTTTCTATCATGCTCTACTTTAGCACCTCTATTCACATGTTAGAATTTGTACTATCATTGGTTGGGCTCAAGACCCCGAAATCAGATTACATATGTTCTGGCTGCATGGATTGGTTTCTGGTTACATGACTCACTGATGGATGGCTGCGACCATGCCTGAGTCTTGATGGATGGCTGCGCCCTTGCCTGGACTACATGTACTTCAGAGATATCAGTTCGACTTGCGTACAAATCCTTCCAGATGGTGTTCCAGCTCAGTCAGTTTTGTAAAGCATTTCACCCCTCCCACTCTCTCGGGCTTCATACTTTAGGGGGCATCTGTTACACAGTAATTTATCACCGCTTTCACTCCCGGTCTTCTCACTGTGTCATGTGTCCAAGTCAAACATGTTCATGACAGACAAATGCTCTCCTATGCTGCCAATTGACCCACTTTTCCTAAGTTATCTACCTCATTGCAGTTATGGGCTTAATAAACGTGCTGAAAGGCGCTCATGAATAGTCCATTCGCGCTGCCAGCGCGAGAGTACGTCTGATTCCCGCGATGGCCCAATTTTAAGCACCAATGCGGGGCTATGTGTCTCCTTCAACGATGATCTAACTAGCTGCACTGATCACTTGCGATGTCAGCACTGAAGCTCAGTTTTGTGCCTGCGATGATCCAGATTAGGCAAATTTGTTCCAACAGTCGGCCTTCCAGATGACTCCAGACCTGGTTGTTGCCCTAGTTTGTGTCGCCCTTCCTTCCCTGGCATGGCAGCTCCATCAATTGTGCTACCTTCCTTGGTGATAACCTCTCTCTTCCACCTTTCATGGAGACTCCTTCTCCTATTTAAACTCTCACCATTGTTATGCATTGCTAGTTTTCTTTGATAGTTGGCTAGTTGAGCAGTGTTGTTATTGTTTTGTGAGTTTGCTAGATAGTTGGTGTGAGTCTGTCAAGTGTGGGATTGTTGATAGTTTATGGAAGGTTGTGAAGTGCCCTTAATCTTGTGTAAAGCTTATGAGTGAGAGAGCTCTTGTATGTTGGGAGATCCATCTCCAAAGAGTGAATGCTTGATGAACATGTTGGCTGGACCCCTCTAAGAAGGCTTGCGATGTCAAGACTTTGGTTGTAAGCTGACTCTTATTTCATTATTAATGCAACCAATGATTTTTTCCTATGTCTTGTATGCAATGTACTTGATAGCTCATGACTTCTTGACTTTGTGAGTAAATAGTTCATTGTTGTTTCCGGTTACGTGCTTTGTTGTATTTCATTTGCTTTGTTTCAGGTTGATCACTCATTGAGGAGAAGGAAGCAGAAGCTAGAGCAGCGCAATAGAACTCCATCGACCACCGGTTGAGGTAGGCCCCCAACTTTAACTGTTTAAGGAAAACTATTGTTTATCTGTCCTTGTTTGTGACTAGACCCACTCTAGGGCTAGAGGGGTTGCCTCTATTCGCAGAGGGAACACTTTCCTGCATCACAATAGCTATATGGATGACATGTTTGAAGGACACTTGGGCAAAAATTTGATACATGGATGGATAGCTTGGGAACTAGGACTGAGCCAGCTCTACTTGGTTCGAACAGAACAAGCTTTATTAGGCCCATTTAGTGCTGGTCAACCATCACTAGTCACTCAGAAATTCCATAGAAATAGAGCAGTTTTGAGATTTTATGGGATTGACCATATTTCTTGGGATGGGATTGATGAATTCAACTTATATAGGTGATTATGAATAGATATGTTTGTTAGAAGGATTATAGATTAGTTCGTTTCACAAGACTTCTATTTAAAGCCAAGACTTTGATGGCTTATGTATTGACTTTTGTATAATTTCATGCTGAGACATTTTGGATTGGAGAGCTAATTTGAAGAACCTGTTCTACTATTATTTTGTTGTTCAATAATGTGGATGTGTGACTAAGTTTAAGCTTTTGATATCAATCTTCAAGTGTGCAAAGCAAGGGTGGAGGGCCCCCATTCCAAGCTAAGTACACTTCTTTGTTTAAACTAGTTTAATTTTCCATAATCTGGTTATTGTAGAACTCATTTACATGTTTTGTTTCAGATCAATTTATGGTTAATGTGTGATGATTTATTTCATTAGATCTTAATTTATTCATCACTTTAGTAAATTGGAAAAACAAAGTGTTCAAGTTGAGCACTCCTTCTGTTAATTTGGTGAACTGTAACTAGTTTTCCTTGATTACATGCAAGTAGTTTTCTTATGTATTTTTTATTTTTTTAATTGATGGAATTATGGTGAATGAATTATGATGGAACATACCAAAGGTATCTTAAGTTAGGAGCCTCCCTTCATTGATGATTTGTCCATCTTAAGCTATTAGTTTCTGATTTCTGTTCATCAAGTAATAATTGAGGAAGAATTGGACCTCTTAAGTTAAGAGCCATTTCATCTTGCCCTCTTTACAAAGTGAATTGGAATTGTTAATAATAGGATATATTTGTAATATGCACTTATTTAGTTTTTGAAAACTTATCTTTCAAGTTTGATTACATCTGATATTCATATATAGTGGACTTGCCTTTAAGTATTACCAACCCGGATTGATAAGGAATATTTGTGTTAATTTGTGTGAATAAATTAGCTCAACAACCACGATAGCAAGGTTGTAGCTCGTTCTAGTACCGAGGTAGACCTAGCTAGGCCTGGTTCCCTTATTTGTAGATTGGTGTGGCCCGCTTGTGCCTATCCGATTTTTATTTTTCTGATTTCTTCATCCAAAATTGCGCTTTTCTTCCTCAGCCGTGCCCATTCTTCATCGATTTTACGAAGCCTTCTGCTGCTGCGCCAAATAGCTTCCTACAACCGTCGACTTTCTTTGCCCAAGATCTCGCGTGTAGTCCGAGCTGTGGAGGTTGCAGTCTTCTTGGTTTTATCTTATCTTACCATTGATAAGATCACCTTCGCCCCCTACCTTTGTTGATCGTCTTATAGGCCCATATAACCCCTAGTACCCGCAAATTCCCATGGGGTTTTATTCTCAAGCAAACATTGTTCATGCTCCCATCAGTTTTCCTGATGGTTTTGTCGTGAACAGCTAGTGGAATGCATCGTGGGGGCGGATTCTGATTTTTAATTCTAAGTCGGTTAGCTAGTTGCACAACATACACTTGCATCCTATGCTACCGATGGACACTCACCCCACTTAGTCCTCCAAACCGCATGTGTGCCTGCCTTTCATATTCGCACCACTTCCTCTTAGTCTTTTGGCATGTACTCCCTCCTTGTGCAGTTGTTGCACACAGCGCCCCCATTTGCGCACCCAGATGCTTTCATTCAGAATTTTATTTTCGTAGCTATCTATATGTTCCTCCATGTTCGTTGCACCCACATCTGTTGGTAGTTCTCTTGCTTCTATCTTTACACGGCGTAGTGACCTAACCATCATATTACAATTTAGCATTATTACCTCATGCAATCGATTTTGCCATCGCTCAATCTCTTCATCTAAGTCTGACGTGCAGGACCTGTCACGTTCCCATGAGATTCTCCTGTCTGCTGTCAGATTCACCCAATCCTGATTTTGCGTTGTGATTTGGAAGATGCAGTCCATTTCATTGTCACTATCCTCATCGCACACAGGCTTAGTGTAGCGCGCTCCTTTGGTTGGGTCCAGCAGAACCACTATGCATAGAGACTTTTTCTTGAATATCATTTTTCGTCTCTTTAGGTTGATGACTCCATTCATATCTGTGGCCCAGTCTATCCCTAACAATGTAAGGTATGGGTTACTGTCATCCACAATTTCTATTACCTCAAAATCTGTTTGTGTGCTCGTGCCCTCGATGTCTACTGTAACTCCTTGTAATCTCCCCATGGGCAAGATTTTTTGTTGGTTCGCCATCCATAATTGAATAGGAGACCGTTGTAGTGTGGGCCTGCCCATGCACTCCCAGGTTTGTTTAGGTTGCACATTCGCATTTGATCCCAAGTACAAAATGACCTGATCCATATCATAGTCACAAATCTAGGTAGTCAATCGCATTTCCCGCCCAGTGCACAAAGCATGCTTGCCTAGTTTCGGGACCATGCGTGGTTCACCCATCCTTGCACACCTAGTTATCAACCCTTGCAATCCCTTAACTGCCTTATTTTCCTGTAGTAGCTTCATTCATGTCTCTAAAAAGGTAGTTAGCAGAGAAGGATCCATTTCTGGCTCAGTTTGATCCTTGCTACCTGAAGTAGAAGCCTCCGTGAAGCTCTTCTTCACTTCCATAAATGTTTCCTTCACGCGTTCCAAATCGAACTCAAGTTTCTTTGTAGGGGCCTTCTGAACCCAGGTATCCTCCTTAGGTTGCTTCCCCTTATCCTCTCCCGTAGTTGCACCACTTCTGAGCACCATGTTCACATTAGGGTCCTCTTCGCATGGTTCAACCTTCATCATTTGGACGTTCTGAGTGGGTGTAGTCTGAAGCACCCCTTTCTCACTCATCTGTGCAATTAGTGTGGGGAAATCTACCACTTCATGATCAAACTGGTAACAGTACGGGCAACATGTTCTTGTCGGGTTCATGCTGTCACGCGCGTAGTGCCCAGGTCCTCCACAATTGTAGCAAATTAATTGTCCACACCCTTGTTTGGGTCCCATTCCTCCTCGTCCCCGTCCGTGTCCCTGGAATCCATAGCGCGCTATTGCTGTAGCTGGATCCTGACCTCATGCCTCAGTCTGCATTCTGTAAGCAGATGTCTGATCCAGCAGCAACTCATAACTTCGGAAATTTTGTTTGTCATGGCCCATCAATCTACAAAAATTGCAAAATAGCTGCTGGGGGGCTGTATAAATTTCTGCAATAGATGAAAGTTGCCCGTTGTTTGCTTCCCCCCACCTGAAAGATTGCGCACCAGAGTGCGGGCACCGCGCTTAGTCCCACTTGTGCCTCTAGTCACAATGGCATTGGTACCCCCCAACCAAATAGTTCGTGAATATCGAACAATGATCCTTATCATGGCCCTAGCCTTTACATTTTATGCACCACACCTCTTCACGCACCTCTGACCGGGGTGCCTTATCTTGTTTCAAACTTTGCATCTCTAAGCATAGGTTTTGTAGTTGCGCGTGAATTTTTTGAACTCCCAACCCCGGATCCTATATTGGAGTTTCATGCAACCTCATTGCTATCTCTATTGCTTCATCTTGGGTTGAGATCTTTTGTTGTGACAGCATCATCCTTAGATGTGGTGTCAAAGACACCACAAACCACGCATGGTGTTGCGCATCTGTTAGCGTCATGTTAGCCTCATGGATCGTACTCTTTAATCTCTGATCTAGATCCCATGGGGTCTCACCTGGCAGCATCACAATCTCCTTAAACCCGATAATCAACTACATTTCTGATTTTGGCCGGCTGAATTCTTTGTTCAATGCATCCTAGATCTCCGTGATTCTCACATTCGATGATCGCTAGAGTGCTTTATATACCACATCAATGCACGATCCTGCAGTGTGCTTACCAAAGTAGCTTTTTTGATGTTATCATTTGTTACGCCTTGGGCTTCCCATACAACCTTTACCACAAACCAAAACTGATATGGTTCCTCATTTCCTACGTCTCTAAAGATAGGTAACTTGATCGCGCTCGCCATTCCAACCCTCGGTGGTGGCGGAGGTGGGGTAGGTGAAGATGGGTTTGATGTAGGTGAAGTGGGCGATGGCAAGGATGGTGGTGGTATCAATGGAATGCGCTACTTTATCAATCAGACTATGCTTCTCAGAGAGAACCCTGCGAGTTCCTCCTCACTTTCGTGTGAATGTGAAATTAGGGGATTGTTCTCTAATCCTTCGGTCCCTCGGTAGCCTCTTCCGCTCCGCATTACCCTAGACATCAATGGATTTGCATAACCCAGTTTTCCCAAAATAGCATTTTAAGCTAGGTATTCAGGGATTTGATGTACTTACCCCATGGCCCCTTGAGAAACCGTCGCTCTGCTTCATTGTAGCTCACCGTTGTGTTTATCACGAACTCAGTGATAAACCCACCTATTATCCGATCCAACCAGTGATCCACTACCCTTGCGATTTTATCTTTAGATGTTTCTAGTCTACACACCAACTCTGGAGTCCACACGATGGTCTGTTCCAGTTTGCACCTTCCCTGACTAATAGCTAGCCTTGTGATCCACTCATACAGTTCTGTCAAGAAGGATGTGAAGAAGATCTCGTGGATTTCTGTGTATATGTAGCGATCCAGCTACGTCTCCTTAGATATCTCTGGGTTTTTATTTTCCTGTACCATGAACTCGTGAAGCTTCTGATCCAACCAATCTTCAAGTTCATTCTTCGTAGGGTTCCAGTGTTCCGACATCAAACATCCCTTAAGCAGATCCCGGTCCTAGCAACGGAACCAATTGTTGGCTTGTTGGGGCCTGACCCAGGTTCAGAAGTGATTTAGCAAAAACAAATTCCACACTACTAGCCCTTTTAGTAATAGTTCGCGAAGCGCGGATTGAAGTCTCACCCGAGGTAGTAGGGGAGGGTGTTGGAACCAAGTTTCTGCACCCTTGGAATGTCTTGATGTGGTCTAGAGGGGTTGCAGACCGATCTGCGTCCTCGCACCACTCTGCACTACTGTCAGTCTTCCGCGTAGATCCAAGTCGTTGCGCTTTATGATTAACGAGTTTTTTATAGATCAGATCTACGTCTTAAGGTCTTTAAGCAAACATTTAACAATAATAACCAGTGCGCAAAATCATAAAAATTCAAAACATAAGAAATAGATAGATTCACGATAAAGCACATAATGATTCAAAAATTCTTATCTTTATTTATTTCCTTTCTAATACAACTAGATCTGCCCTGCGCACATAGCTACAGGGGTCCATGCACACTGCTGCAGACTTTACCAGGCCTCTGCACACACAAATGTAGAGCCTCTATCTATCTACCAACACCTTCGACTCGGACTTACAGACGCAAAGAGAAGGCTGCCTTCATAAACCCATAACGTTCAAGATCCAAAACCAATAACTGACCTCTAACCTTAGAGCCTTGCTCTATTTATACATTCCTATGGTCCATGGACCATGGGTAGGCTGACTCACTTTCTATTTTCTTACATTAATTTCGGGCTGACAACCCTTTGACTTGACTCATTACAATTTGCGCTTCGCGCACTTCGCGGAACCTTTATCATACTTTTACCCAAAATTGTGGACTTCAAGCCTCAAAACCGTTACGCGGGGGATCCACTGCCCAACAGTTAGCCTGATAAAAATTAATGATCAAAACATATCATTAGACAATAACCATCAACATCAGACAGAGCACCCATATCAGAGTCTGACCCACTATTTTTCCTGTCAGAAAAACATATACGCTACTTCACCCATAGAAACCCACTTGTATATGCGACTATACTTCATGAAACATGCTTATAATAACCTTCCTCTGAAAAACTGGATCTAACAGCAGGATGATGTAGCAACTACTCCCAGCTTTTGTCTAAGATATTCAAATGTTTCTCTGGGCAGTGGTTTATTGAATATATCAACAACCTGTTCTTTGGAGGGAACACACTCCAATTTGACCTTTTTTCAAGCACTTGTTCACGTAGAAAATGGTACTTGATGGGTATGTGCTTGGTCTTGGAGTGCATGACTGGATTCTTTGAAATACTAATGGCACTTGTATTATCACATAGAATGGAGATGGGTGTAGTACATGTGATCTGAATGTCTTGCAAAGTTTTCATCATCCAAAGTAGTTGTGTGCATCAAGATGCAGCAGCCACATATTCTGCTTTAGCTGTAGATAAGGAAATTGAACTTTGTTTCTTGTTGAACCAAGACACTACTTGGAACCCATATAGAATGTACCACCATTAGTGTTTTTTATATCATCAACACTTCCTACCCAATCTACATCTGTATATGCATGAAGAGTAAGATCTGCATCTCTAGGATACCATAGTCCAAAGTCCTAAGTTCCTTGAAGATATTTGAAAATTCTTTTGACTGATTGAAGGTGTGATTCCTTTGGATTTTCTTGGAATCTTCCAACTTTTCCTACTGCATGCATGATGTCAGTTTAGGTACCTGTTAGATAGAGAAAACTACCAATCATGGATCTGTAAGTTGGTTGATGTACCACTGTTGATTCATCATTTGAGCTGAGACTACATCCTGTTACCATTGGGGTACATACAGGTTTAGAATCTTCCATTATGTACCTTTTCAAGATCTGTTTGAGATATTTGGTTTGTGAAAGAAAAATACCATCTTTAGTTTGTTGAACTTGTAGACCAAGAAAATAGGTAAGTTCACCAAGCAAGGAAATTTCAAATTCTTGTTGCATTACTGAAGAAAAATTCTGACTCATGGATTCTTATTGCTACCAAAAATGATATCATCAACATAAACAATAATAATTAGCAATTTATCAATTTCCATCTTTGTATATAGATTGCTATCTGCAAAACCTTTTGTAAAACCTTGTTGGTGTAGATATTTATCAAGGCGGTAATACCATGCCCTTGGAGTCTATTTCATACCATAGAGAGCCTTTTTGAGTCTGCATACAATTTTTGCATCATTTCCAAGAATGAACCCTTATGGATGTTCAATATAAACTTCTTCTTCTAAATCTCCATTAAGGAAGGCTGATTTTACATCCATTTGGTATACTTTGAATTTCTGAAAGCTGGAAAGAGCAAGAAACATCCTTATGGCTTCAAGTCTAGAAATAGGTGCAAAATGTTTTTCAAAATGTATACCTTCTTGTTGAGCATACCCTTTACAAACAAGTCTGGCCTTGTTTCTAATGACTTCTCCATTTTCATTCAGCTTGTTCTTGAATATCCATTTAGTTCCTATAATGTTTTTATCATGAGGTCTAGGAACTATTTCCCAAGTATCATTATTTTCAATTTGCTCAAGTTCTTCATCCATGGCCTTGACCCAACATTCATCTTTGCATGCTTCATTTACATTTTGAGGTTCAGTGGAGGATAGTTATGCTAGATAGCTTGAGGTCCCTGTAATAGTTCTTCTTGTTTGTGAACTTGCCTCCTTTTCCCCTAAAATTTGAGTTTCTAGATTATTTTTCTTAACATACATGGACGGAGTCTTTTCTTCTACCATTATATCTTCTTCTGGTGCTTCATTGGTTTCTTCTTCAATATGATTTTTATTTGATGTGGGAAATTAATCCTCATCTTCCTCATTGTCATAATCTTCTGTTGATTTTATCTGTTTTGGATTTTTGCATGCTTCATCAATTACAACATCAATGCTTTCAACAATTTTCCCAAGTATTTTATTATAACATTTATATCCTTTACTTCTGGAAGAATAACCAAGAAGAATATCTTCATTTACTATGGGTTCAAACTTACCACGTTTTTCATCAGTCCTTTTGATAAAACATTTGCTTCCAAAAACTTTAAAGTATTTTATAGTAGGAGTCTTACCATACCAAAGTTCATGTGGATTTTGAGTGCTATTTACCCGAACATTTGCTTTGTTGAGAATAGTCACGGCATTGAATGCAGCTTCACCCCAGAAGGTTGCAAGAGTTCTAGATTCATTTAGCATAACTCGAGCCATTTGTTGAACTATTATGTTCATTCTTTCTACCACACCATTTTTCTTAGGAGTTCTTGTGGTGGAGAATTGTCTTTTTATTCCATGTTGTTCACAAAAGTTAAAGAATTCATCCGATATAAATTCCCCTCCTTGATCAGATCTGAGGCATTTGATTTTTTGATCTGATTCATTTTCAACCAAAGCTTTGAAGGCTTGGAATTTTTCAAATGCTTCATCTTATGCTTTCGAAGACCTATCCAACACATTCTAGAAAAATCATCAATGAATAAAATAAAGTATTCTTCTCCACGAGGTGACTTTTTCCTTGTTGGTCCACATAAATCAGTATGGACAAGTTCAAGAGGCTTACTAGTTGACCCTTCCTTTTCCATGAAGTGAACTCTGGTTTGGTTACCAATTTGAAATGGTTTGCATATTGTATTTTCTGGGATGCTGATATCTGGAAGATCATGAACAGCCTTGAGTCTTCATGCTTTTCTTATTTGAGAAAAGCTTAGATGTCCCAATCTTCTGTGCCATAGCCAATTTTCATCATTTTTTACTTAGATAGCACTGTTTTTGTCCTCCTTTGAGTATGTATAAGTTGTTTGGAGTTCTTGTACCTTTGATCATGGTCTCCCTTGTATCAAGCTCATAAACAACACATTCGTTTGATCCAAACACCACTTCATTTCCTTGATCACACATTTGACTTGACACTCAATAGGTTATGCTTTAAACCATCTACATAAATAACATTTCTAGCTTTAACCTTTTCTTTCAAGAAAACAAAACCTTTACCTTTTATGACAACTGGAGTGTCATTTCCAAATGAGACATTCTTTTCCTTTTCCAAGGCATTATATGAGTGAAGTTTCTCATTGTCACTTGTCATGTGTTTGGAGCATCCACTGTCGATGTACCACTAATTTTCTTGTCCTTCTGCATACAAGGATATACTACATATTTCTGTTTGAGATTCTTTCCTTCTCCATATCTTGGGATTTAATGGCATTTTCTTCTTTTGAGGTGTTTGTCGAAATTTGCTCCTGCATTCAGATTCTTCATGACCAGTTGTTACAGATTGAGCATTCTATTTTATTTTCAAGAGGAGAAAAGTTATTATAGAAGCTTCTCTTGATCCCTGTTACATTCCTTTGATTTCGTGCTTCTCTAGTCATGATGGTTTTGTAAGCAACGCATTGAGCATCTTTGTGCCCAAAATTATGACATGAAAAACATTGCCTATTAAAGAAGTTTTTGGGATATCGAATCTATTTACCTGTTGATTTTAGTTTCTATTGATATTCATCTTTGGAGAAAATTGAGTATGATTTTCCTGAGGTTGGTTGTGGCTTCTATTGATATTCATCCTTGGAGAAAATTGAGTATGATTTACCTGGTGATCAGCTTTATGCCTTTGTTGACGATTTTCATATTGTTCACTGGTCTTTGCTGCATCAAGATAGCTTTTGGTGGAGGTTGACAGCTTCTGTGATTGATATGCTTCTTCAGTATATCCAAGACCTGTATTTATCAGAGGAGAACACTGAAATTTGATAATTTCATTTAAAGTTTCTGATCCTTTAGTAAATCTAAGATTGAGAGATTTTTTTTCTCAAGATATTTTCTTAGACCCACAATTTCACATTCTAGTTTTTCATTGTGTTTTTCTTTTTTAGCAAGTTGGTATGTCAACGTATCTATGATCATATTCTTTTCTTCTAAACAGATTTTGAGTTTAGAGATTTCTTCATGAAAGTTTTCCTCTTCCAAAGCATCCCAAAAATCATCATTGTCATAAGCCATGCGAAGTCTATAATCATCATTATTAGATAAACCATCATTTTCCCAAAAATCATCACTATCATAAGCCATGAGAAGTCTGTAATCTTGTTTAGTTTCATCTTCATCACTATTAGATAAACCATCGCTATCTTCATGAGTATAGTAAGTCCTTCTATTCACAACTTATTTCCTATTCCCTTTTGCATATTCCTTTCCTTTTTCATATTTATCTTTATGAGGACATCTAGCAGCATAATGATCAACTATACCACTAGCAAAGCATTTGAAAGGTAGCTTACCTCTAAACCTTCCAGAACCCCGTTGAAGCTTCTTGATAAAATTTACCGCATCTTCTTCTTCTTAAATGTGTCTTGATTCATTGTGTTCTTCCTTTTATTTTCCTTTTGTTGAAGCTTTAAATGTGGCTACTCTCATATCTGATGGACCTTTTTTTCTCATCTCAAAAGCAATTAGGATTCCGTGAAGCTATGTCATAGTGATATTCTACAGATCCTATTTTTCTTCTATGCCAAACACTTTTGATTCAAATTTAGCAAACAAGGATATCAAAATTTTCTCAACTAAGGTAACTTCTTTTATTTCTTCACCCAGATTCTTCATAAAATTAACAACCTCATCTATACGTAAGAAGTAACTAGTTATACTCTCATCACTATGCATCTTAAGAGTTTCATACTGAAATCTGAGAGTTTGAAGCTTAGCACATTTTACCTGAGAGTCTCCTTCGTAGCTCTAAACGATTTTGTCCCATATCTCTTTGGCTGATTTGAGCTGCATGACTTTGACAAACTCTGATTGTGGCAAACTTCCCAATAAAGTATTGACAACTTTGGCATTAGTTTCATATTGCTTTTTACCTGTCGTGTCAGTAAGAATTGTTGTTGGAAAATTATATCCTCCTTCCACAATTTCCCAAACATCTGTTCCAAGAGATTGTAGATAGGTTGTGGTTCTTATTTTCCAATAAACAAAGCTGCTCCCATCAAATATTGGCGGTCTGATGGATCCCATGCCTTCGTGATTATTCATCTTTATGGATCTTCCTTCAAGTGATCAAGCTTCTTCTAAAGGACCTGCTCTGATACCAATTGCTGGAAATAATACTGAGAGGGGGGGTGAATTAGTATTATCAAATCTATAACTTTTTCATTTCCATATTCATATTTATATATGCTACTTCATTGAAGGTAACTCATGCGTACACGCAACTGTATTTAAGGCAATCAGCATATATCCGATAGACTTATGATTTAGTTAATTCATCATATGTTGATCTTTAATCAATGCATGAGTACTTCATTAACCATATTAACAGTAACTATGTGCAGTAATAACAAAACAAACCATCACACATAAGAAACACACATGAACACCAAGATTTAAGGTGGAAACCCAATGTGGGTGAAAACCACCTACTGCTATCATCTCTATCTTCTTTTAATAATAATAAAATATGTTTATAATCTTGTACTAGTTTAGACTCATACTAGTGCACAGGTTTCTACCTGCATAAGGTTACAACCTTCTCTCATTCTCCAGCTTCTACTAGAAGAGAGCTACAACCCCCTAGCTCTTGTACTAACCAATATGATTACTAGTACGTAGGTGCCAACCTACAAAAAACTCCACTCTTTCACCAGGGACCACGTTTCATGAATTTTCAGATTGGATGCTCCTGGAACATATCAAAACATATGAAGATCTTGACTCGTCAATAACCCATCATAAATTTAGAAAATCAAACTTCATCAACCAACTTGCATTTAATTTGAAACAATCAGATCATTGTCATCAGAACATTGGGCTGAACCCAAAAACCTGCATCAATATTCAACACCAACTAAAAACCTCAAAAATTCATGTGTCAGATTGTCTATGCTACTTCAATGACGAAAACTTGCGTGTATACGCAACTTCCTTTAGCCCAACCTACATATACCTTAAAAGATTCTAAATCATAAAATCTTTGAATCACAAACTGTACCAACCAACAGTATACTGAACATCTACCGTCAACTTATAGAACTTTACATAGGCAGGCAATAGAAAACACTTCTCCTCACTTATAGAATCAATCAAATATCAACCTCCTTATGCATTCAGATTTATATTTAGATCTAAGAAGACGTCATTGACAGACAACTGTAAAACAGTAGCAGCGATAAATCAATAATACTGGTCTAATAGATCAATCATCTCTAAACATCAAGCCTTTCTTTTGTATACGCTACTTGAAAAAACTGATTCTGCATGTATACGCTCTTTGGCCGAGACGAACCTCTGTACAGATCTGTAAAATATTGACTGAGAACTTTGTTGCAATTCCAGACTTTAAACAAACCCGGATCATGATAGATAATGAATAAAACAGGTGCAAAACATCAAATCTAGCCTCAACCATTATCAAATCATTCAAGAATAAGTCATTTCAGGTCTACTGATTCTTATCCAATATTGAACTTTAAGGTGCACATAAGTATTTTAGATCTAGTCCCAACCATAACCCTGCAACATAAAATATACTTCAGATAGAGGTACACCTTAGAATCTTATTCACTTGCACTCTTTGGCCTAATGATCTTCTCCTCCTTATATAGTTTTAGGCCTTTCTCAATACCTTGGACCAAAACCACTTAGGACCAATACCTTGGACCAAATACCTAGGGTCAATACCTCGGACCGAATACCTTGGATCAATACCTTGGTCCAAAATACCTTGTTTTTCAACATGTACATGGTTTTCCTTCTGTGAAAGTGCGTGTATACGTATACACGCTTTTTGTTCTGTGGACCAGCGTGTATACAGTATTTTGACTAAGTGGACCTACGTATACTTCTTAAAATTATTTACATCGACCTTTTCCTTTAACTTCTTTATTCTGATCAATAGACCTTAGTTCCATGTTACTATTCTTCTATACCAGTTCCTTGTTACCTTTGAATAGATCTGTTACACTCTAATTTTCTATATTTCTGAAATGATTCCTTTAAACTACCCTGCATTTTGTCACAACTGTCATGCATTCTGTTACATGTTGATATCTCTCATGTAGATTCATTTAGTTACATATATTCATCTCGTTACCATATACAAGTGAGTTGTTCTGGTACAAGTGGGTTGCCATCAAGTACAACACATACATCATAATGCCAACAGATGTGCCAGCAGAACATGAAGGTTAGTAGCCCCACTACACTATGTTGCAGTGACTAAACCATTCCAACAATGGAGCCTAGACATCACTAGGGATATTTTCCCACATTCACCAAAACAACACCACTACATTCTGATAGCAACTGATTACTTCATGCAGTGGACAAAAGAAGTTCCACTCAAGCAATTGAACGACGAGGAGGTCATCAACTTCCTCCAACAGAACATCATCTCACGCTTCGGCATTTCAGTATCACTTGTGTTTGATAATGAAACATACCTTTCATATTTAAAGATTTATAATTTTGCTTTACGAAATGGTATTGTGATGAAACACTCATCCAACTACTACCCACAAGGAAATATTCTAGCAGAATCCATGAATAAAAACCTCATCCGCATAATCAAAAAGACAATTTTCTCTTAGTAGCACAACTGGCATACCGCTCTGACGAATGCAGTATGGGCTAGCTGCATAACACCAAAACCCTCTATGAATACCTCACCATACTTCCTGGTCTATGGTAAAGAATTCATCATTCCACCTAATATCTACTTTCCCACACTCCATCTATCCCAAGAATCCCAAGGCAAGCCTTTTCCAGCTAGCTCAACATAGGATGGATACACTCCAAAAGATTTAGGAAGAAAGGATGAAAGAAAAATAAAAATTTACACTCCACCAGAACTGTATCAAGAGATGGTTTGATAAGAAGTCTGTAGGAAAAGCTAACTTCGTTGGTGACTTTGTTCTGAAATGGGATTTGTCCCGTGAATACACAGGCAAGCATACGAAGTTTCAGTCTGTGTGGATTGGTCCGTACACAATCGATGAGAGGCTTGGCCCACACACATACCGTCTACAATCACTTAACGGGAGGATTGAAAACCTCCCCGTTAATGGCCAAGATCTCAAGCACTACTTCCAGTAGGCCAGGAAATGCCCCGTGCCACGTACATAATCTACTAGTTGCTTGTTGTTTTCATTTTATTTTCCTTGCTTTCTGTTAGATCCCTATACTACTAGTGTAACCCCTTATTGTTATTAGTGCAACCCCCTTATTATATTTTTGTGCCCATGTAGTCCCACATTTTTATTATTGTGCCCCATAGAAGCCCACTATTGTTATTGTTGTGCCCTTACATTATTATTGTTATGTCGGCTCTGACTACATTATGACCCCTTAGACTCCTATATATAGAAAGGAGGTCTTGTCATTTGTATCATCCAAGAATTATTCATTTGTGTAATGTAAAGGAGGTTTCCCCCTCAAAGAGGCTAATTTCTAAGGCGTTGATCTATCTTGTCTATCTTTTTGTGAGTTGTTTTCATAACATTTGGTATGAGAGCTTTGGATTATAGGGTTTCGATGCTCCAAACAGGCCATTGTGGAATTTTTGATATAATTTTTTTCTACGAAATTTCTGAAACTAAAACAAAAATCCATTTGAGCCAAAATCATTCTAAACCTTGGGTCCAAATGTCAGATATTACTTCGCTATATTTGCAGAGATATGATCTGAGGAAGTTAGGGTTTTTGAAAGCTCCAGAATTCCATCTCAAATAGGTCATCGTGGAATTTTTGCTATAATGTGTTTTCTATGAATGTTCAGAATCTGAAATAAAACCCATTTGCACCGCAATCATGGTGAAGCTCGGGCCCAAATTTCATATCTTGTTTCACTACATTGTCAAAGATACAATCCAAGAAATTTAGGGTTTATGCAGGCTCCCGAATTACATCCCAAACAGGTGACCTAGGGAAAATCGTCATAACTTTCTCTCTAAGAATCAGATTGAAATTTCATAAGAAGATACAAAAAGAGGACGAACTGTAATTTTCTATATATTGTTTTTAGGTCCGAAGGTAGAAACAATAACACGTGGCACTTCGTACAAGTTAGATCTACTAAAAAAGTATATAAGCATGTCATCTTGGGAGATTGGGCATAACTCTTTCTTAGAGAATCCAATTTTGATCAGATTAGCGGCATTGGAAAGAGGAGGTAGAGGGCTATTGCAAGTAATAATTTCAAACCTTGGAGATCTGAAATTACAAAGTTACAGTGTTTTCAAGATCGAGCTCCTAAAATCAAGAAAAGGCAATATGATGAAGTTTGATGGAAATGATCCTGTAAATTGGATACTACATATGGAACAATATTTTCATCTACATGATGTACAACTATTACAAAAGGTACATATTGCATATTTGTATTTATAATCGAATCCATTTTTATGGTATAAATGGCTTTGTTCTCATAAACCACTTGTCACTTGGTCAATTCTCACGGAGGAAATGATAGCACATTATGAGGATACAAAGATCAACACCTTCTTTAGCCAATTGATAAATCTCAAACAAAAGGGTTCAATGGCAGAGCACATTTTTGACTTCCAAAAATTGAATATAAGGGTAAATGATATTTGACAGAAGGAAAGGATTGATCTCTTCATAGGGACTTTAAAGGATAACATTCAACATGAGGTTCATCTTTAGGAACCTGATTCATTGGAGAAGGCATTCAGGTTTACAAGAAAAATTGAAAGCGGAATTATGGAAACAAGGAATCCTACCACTCACAACTATAACTATGGAAGTGTTTTTTCTCCTATCCTTCCACAACCTACAAGGTTTACACCACAACAATTGGAAGAAAAAAGAGAAAAAGGGCTTCGTTACATTTGTGATAGCAAATACACTAAAGGTCGTAAGTGTGATGAGAAGAATTTATTTTACATAGATTGTGAAAAGGAGGAAGAAAAGGATCAAGAAACATCAAAAGAAGAGCATATACACCAGGAACCAACCACAGATAAAGAAGAAATGAATATGATCATATCTTGTAAAGAATTGGCAAGAATTACCACTCCTCAAACTCTCAAGATAGAAGGACATATCAAGAAGAAAAAGATTCAAGAAGTGAAATATCACATCGAGCATCAAGAAATGAATCCAACAATATATTGTAATGAATTGGTAGGAATTACCACTCCTCAAACTATCAATAGAGAATGACATATCAAGAAGAAAAAGGTAATAGTGTTGATTGATTCGGGTAGTACCCGTAATTTTATTCGTTGTAAGATAGTGAAGGAATGGAATTGACTCCTATATCCAGCACCAGAGTGTCAAGTGATGGTTGCAAATGGAAGAACCGTAAATTTCTCTAGAAAGTGCCATAATATCAAGCTATCCATGGGAGAATATGTTTTGAATAGTCCAATGATTTCCATTCCAATGGGTTGTGTTGATGTTGTACTAGGAGTCCAATGGCTACAATATTTGGGTACGATAACTTTTACTTTTCAATAACTCTTCTTGACATTTTTTTTTAGAAGGAAAGGAAGTTGAATTAAGGGGTATCACAGGGAAACTAGAAAAGATAATTAACTCTAACGGCATGACAAATCTTCTAAAGGAAGAACAACATGGTGTAATTTCACAGTTATGTTCGAAGCGAAATTCCCACATAGAAATCATCTATTTCTCCAGATCTCCAAAAAGTCTTGGACAATCATTCCAAGGTATTTGAGACTCCCAAAGGCCTCCCACCTATTTATGATTTTAATCATGCTATTCATTTTCTAGGAAGTGTTCCTCCAAACATCGAGCCTTACAAATATCCCTTTGCACAAAAGAGTGAAATTGAACGTATGGTTGCAGAAATGGTAGAGGCTCGTATAATTCAACCTAGTCAAAGTTCTTTCTCTGATCCAATAGTATTGGTGCACAAGAAGGATGGATCATGGTGCATGTTTCTGGATTATATAGAGCTCAACAAGCTCACTATTAAAGATAACTTTCCCATTCCTCTCATTGAGGAATTATTGGATGAATTGCATGGAGAAATTTACTTCAGCAAGTTGGGCCTTCATGCAGGATATCATCAAATCAGAATGAAGACCAAAGACATTCTGAAGACAACATTTAGAACTCATGAGGGTCATTATGAATTTTTGTTCATGCCTTTCGGCCTTAACAATGCACCTTCTACATTCCAAGGTTTGATGAATTCCATTTTCAAACCCTTCCTTAGAAAATTTGTGTTAGCATTTTTTTATGATATACTAATCTATAGCAAGTCTTGGAAGGATCGTCTTCAACATGTTGATAGAGTTCTCAGACTATTTGACAAGAAACAATTATATGCAAAAGCCTCCAAATGTTTCTTTGGAGTACAATAGGTGGAATAATTGGGTCATATTGTATCTCATGAAGGTGTTAAGGTAGACCCTCAACAACAACAAGTTCTCCAACTCTTAAAGGATAACCACACTTTGGCACAGAATCAAATGAAACAATAGGCAGATCAACATCACATCGAAAGAAATTTTTATATAGGTGACTGGGTATTTTTATGAATACAACCATACAAATAGGTATCCCTCAAGCAAGCTAATAAGGATAATAAATTATGACCAAAGTACTATGGTCCTTCTAAGGCACTGCAAAATATTGTTACTATGGCATACAAATTGGAGCTTCCCATATCTTCCCAAGTGCCCCCTATTTTCCATGTGTCATGCTTAAAGAAGTTTATAAGTGACAAGCTCCCAGTTCAAACAATATTGTTGGAACTTGCCGAGGAAGGAAAAATCATATTGGAATGTGAAGCAGTCACGGAAACAAGAACCCGACAGCTACAAAATCGATCAATTTCAGAGTATCTCATCAAGTGGAAGAACTTACCCACTAAATATTCCACATTGGAGGATGAGAATTTTATACAGAAGCATCCAGAACTACTCAAGTGTTGAGGACAACACTTTTTGTAGAAGAGGGGAATGTTAGGTCCCTATACTACTAGTGTAACCCCTTATTGTTATTAGTGCAACCCCCTTACTATATTTTTGTGCCCATGTAGTCCCCATATTATTAATGCCCTATAGAAGCCCACTATTGTTATTGTTATGCCCTTACATTATTAATGTTATGTCGGCTTTGATTACATTATGACCCCTTAGAATCCTATATATAGAAAGGAGGTCTTGTTAATTGTATCATCCAAGAATTGTTCATTTGTGTAATGTAAAGGAGGTTTCCCCATCAAAGAGAATGATTTCTAAGGCATTGATCTATCTTTTCTATCTTTTTGTGAGTTGGTTTCATAACACTTTCTATCTTTTTTTTTCCTTCGGTTGCTTCACTTAATATATTTTTTACGGAAATAATTGTTGCCATCTACTGCATTCTAGCTTTTGAATGATCATGTGGCTGAGATATGAAGGGACTTGTGACACTACAACACTTGGCCAGTCTTGTGTCCGTCTTCTCCGTGCGTAGTTATAACCTTCAACGGATGAAGTCCTGTTGGGAAATATGAACCATCTACAAGGGATGTTTTGGTCCAACTATGAACCTATTTCCACACTAGGAAGCCCCATGCTTGCACTCAGTCGTCTGCTCTGTGTGTTCAATCTCATCCGACTAATCGAAATGGAGAAGGGGAAAATTGAAACGAGAAAACCTATGTTAGAGGTCTTACATGCTTCTCTGAAGGAACATGTTAGGGTCCCACCCTAACCCCCTTATTTATGTAGTGGGATCACGTCATAGTAAAGAGTCAATAAAGCCCATATTAATAATTGTAAGTGGTTAACCCGCAATTAATGAAGGGACCACAGTTAGCTGCAAATGGGCCATGGTATTAGATAGATGGTATTAATAAAACCCATGGTATTGATCCATGGTATTGCATGTATGAGTCATATATAAAGGATAGAGACTCCCTGTGAGGAGTATCGTGTCTTATTTTTGAATCAAGCTCTGCTCTATTAGAGGTTGCCCCCTCGAAGAGGCCAGTGAACATTGCTTTCTGAATAATAAAATATTTGTTGTTGACTCTCACTATTCTATGTTCTTGGTATTTTTCTTCGCATATTCTGTATTTGGGTATCTTTTGCAGGTTAAAAGCATAACAACCACCCTCCAAAATTTTTCCTTAGCCTGTTTTGGAGCCTCCTTTCCAACCTTCATAGTAGCTTGCCTTGTGTCATCAAGTCCTCAAGCTTCAGTGTCTTTCCTTCTTTCATCTTCCCATCAACGAGTCGAGCCAACCTTGGCCTGGCTTTTGCCTTCACCAAGGTTGCATTACACAGTCTGGAGAAGAATGGCTCACCTTCCTCTCCATATTTTTGCATTCTAGCCTATCATTGGCCTTCTGGTCTGAATTGTGCATATCTGGAGGTCAGTGGCTCCTTGGCCCAAAATTTGCGCAAATCTATCCCTGGGCTAGCAGTCTTTCCCAACTAGAATCATGCATTGCACAATCCCAGCAACCAACTGCCCGATTGGACTGTGAATTGCATAGTTCCAGCAGTCAGTTAGTCTCTCAATAGCCCGGACTTTCCCTTACGCAGTCTCGGCAGTCGGTCTCCTGACCTCCTGGCCAAAATTTCACAACCTTCATGATCATTCACCCAGGTATGTTACAAGTCAGTTCTCATGTTCATTTTGGTTTTCAATTGACAGATTGCGTGTTATGAGTGTTTCCATGTCTCCAGGTATCACAGGCGTTCATCTGCCTCTCAGCAGTACAGGTACAATGGTTTCCAAGAGAGATGAGACGAAGAAACCATTCAAAGCACGCTTGGGGATGCAGTCGATCAAGTGTCCATGAGCTTACCTATTCATGAAGAAATCAAGTTGTTCATGGACAAGGACATCAAGCAACAACATCACAACGAGCAACATCATGAACAACAGCTGAAGGCAACATACTGAATGCAGGGAATGCAGCGAATGCAGCAAACGCTGCAAATGCAAGAGGAAGGTTGTTGACAACATAGAGGCAAAACAAAGTTACAAGATCAAGCAGATCCACCGATAATGAAAGAAAATTTGGAGACTCGGGCTATGAAGTGATGGCATGACACGAAGATCACATGAAGGCAGAAGATGGAACAAAGAAGGAGTTGCATGTGTTGAAGAAACAACTCAGGAAGAACATGAAGTCGCACAGATAGTCCAATGAGTAGCAACAAGAATAGGAACAATAGTGGGCACAACATGCACTCGCGAATGAAACTGCGCTAGTATGAGTTAATGATCCATCCCAACAGCTAACACAGAGCAGATATGGTGAGTAGTGTGGTTGATCGCATGTAAGGGATTCAACAACATGCATGTCATTGTGCCCATGCATGCAATCCAACCCATTCAACACACTCACCAAGGCAAAGACAAGAAGCAAGTCCAACTGGGGCTGAACATGTACTTCGGCAAGTTGATGCGCATGACCATCAACACGCACTTGAATATTAGCACAAACACTATGCATCAGTGTGTTTCCAATTCAACTGTACCTAAGAAGACCATGTGCATGTTAGCAGATGAGTTGGATGAAGGGGCCGAACCAATGCACCGGTTGCAATGAAGACAAGGGTTCGCTTCAACAAGATGTCACCATGAGGTGAATGCACACCATCACGAATGACCAAGCTTGGCATCATCTCACCACCTTCACCATCAGAAGCATGTCAAAGAGTTGGTCTCATCACAGTGGACCGAGTGTTGGTGATGTCTTGCAAAGCTTTCTCAAGCCATGTTGTCTCACATGAGTATATGTGCATTGTAATGTTGAGTCATGTCAAGTGTATGTCAAGTGTCAACGATTGGATGTAACAATCATAGAGTAGGTGAAGGGCCATGAGGGTAGTTGAACTATCACAAAGGGGAATGTCAAGGGTCACCCCACCCTTTGCTATAAATAATCCCTCATAACTCATTGTATGGGCTTTTGGTTAGCCAATCTTCTACTAAGACTATCTTGAAGAAGGCTTGGACGGTATTGTAACATGCCTTAGCTTCTCCACTGCACGAAGCTAGTACATATCTTTGGAGGAGCAGGTGGATGTGGCTGTAACATTCCACTGATGGGGCTAGCAGGTTTACATGGTGTATTGTATGCTTGTGACTTACACTTCTTTATATAATAAAAGCCAACACATTTTCATGCATATGTTGTTATTTTAGTTGGACTGTGTTGGGTCTTGAAAATGTCATTCATTTCCATTACACTTTCACTATTATGTCCATTATATCACCTCCATTTCACTACTATGTCACTACATTCATCCCACTTTCATTATCATTGGGCCACATTTATGTTTTTCCAAACTTTATTAATTCTTAGCATTTTTAAGTGAATTGTTGGTTGAAAATTAGAAAATAATGTGCATATGCTTATACTAACAAGTGGGTTGAGATTGTTTGGGCATGTGTAGGTCAAAGGAGGCTTCTAGAAGACCTTATGTGGCACCCTAAGGCCAAATTCGAATTTGAGTGGAAAGAATCATGGGATCATGAGGATATGTGTCACATCTCCTAATTGTATTGAAACTCTAAGAAGACATGTGCCTTATCAGTTCCTATTTTGATTAGGACTCCAGAGGTAGAGGGAGAGATTCATGGACTCTCATTAATAAGATGGCTTCTCATCTCTTTGTATAAATAGGAGATCTCTCTCCTTCATTTGTTAGCTTGTGAGTTCTTAAGCTTAGCTTGTTAGTCTTAGATTAGCTTGGAGTTTGTAGTTCTTCTTTGATGGCTTTTGAAAGCTTTGGGGAGCTTTGTTGTACTTTGTAATTTTGAATAATTTGAATAAAGCTTTGATGTTCTCAACATGGAAGGAGATGTGAAGTAGATGTCATGGAGCATATTAGAATGAAAGGTAGAGTAGATTTTGCTTTGATTTCATTCAAGTATGTCATTTGATTGCTTTCAAGTTTGATAGATTAGATTTTCCATTAATGAAATTTTAATTCATGCAAGTGTGTTCAACTGATTGATTGTAGATTAGTTTTCTTTACATGTTTTTACATCAAATAGTGACATGAGATTTGCCTCTCTGCTGACTTTGTTTTTTTTTTAGCTTTTCAATTTCAGTTATGCTTTGATTTCAGTCTTATTCATTTGATTTGTTAGTTAGTTTAGATATCAAATTCTTCATGTCATTGACGTTATCTACAGATCCATAGCTTAACCCCGAAAAGACTACTTGGCGAGTTATCAGATTATGAATGAAGTGATTTGATTTTACTTTCATTTTTCTGCAATTAGATATCAAATTCTTCATTTCATTGACGTTATCTCTAGAGCCATAGCTTAACCTCGAAAAGATTACTTGGAGAGCTGTCGGATAATGAATGAAGTGATTTGATTTTACTTTCAATTAGATATCAAGTTCTTCATGTTATTGACATTATCTCTAGAGCCATAGCTTAACCCCGAAAAGACTACTTGGCGAGCTATCGGATTATAAGTGAAGTGACTTGATTTTATTTTCATTTGCAAGTAGGTAATTTAGATATCAATTCCTCATTTTATTGAGGTTATCTCTAGAGCCATAGCTTAACCCCGAAAAGACTACTTGGCGAGCTATCGGACTATAAATGAAGTGAATTGGTTTTACTTTTATTAGGTTGCAGTTTTTGATTTGTTTGAGTGCAATAGCTTAACTTTTATTTCTGTATTTAGATAAGCAGCAGAGACAATGATTTCATTATCAATATTTCATCTTTTGCTTGATTTAAGTAGCTGCATATTTACAATTTTTTTCAAGTACTGATTTTATCAATAACATGTTTTGAGATCTTTTGAAGTGCTAAATTTTGGAAGTTACTATAAGGGACATAAACCTTGTCTTAAAATCTTCATCCATACTTGATCTTTAAAAGTATTCTTAAGACTTTAGAATAGGATTTCCATTTGCATTAGACCCTTTAGGAAATCAACAAGAAAAAAACCCCAAAAACAACATAAACCATAAAACAACGAAGTGAGAAAAATGTTAACTAAGCACATATGGTGCACCACACTTCATCAGTTTACGATACCCGGATTGATAATTTATGTAGAGCAATTTAAGATGTTAAATTGACTAGACAGACTGCTCCGGTTGCCTTAATGATATATGTTGCTTAACTTGCGTACTTGTATATGAACTAGTTTGTATGAAATTATATGAATCTTGTTGTTAGTGTGTTGCATATTTTATTAATGCTGTCACCATTCATGTCGACTGCTCTGCCGGACATAAGACATAGCTTTCTTTGAACCTTATTATATCAACTGTCACACTCGTCTTGGACTTATCCGTGAGTGTTTTTCATGTTATCTTACATTGTATGTTGTGATTGCCACATCCGTGTCCACTGCTCTGCCAGAAGCTGTGCATTTCCTTTGTGTTGTGTGTTCCTAGCCGAGTTGGGACTAATCCCTTTCAACCTGGAACCCACCTTCACCTTCCTCTCCCTTTGAAGTGTTGGAACCTCTCATACTCATTCTTTGACTCATTGCATCAGTCACACCTTTGCTACTGACAAAGTTATCTTACTTGCCTCTATGCGACATCGTGGTCAAGGCATTACCTTATGACCCACTGCTGGGACTCCTACACCAAATGGTATGAGGTCTAATTGCGACTTCTTACCTGGGTGATCCGCTTCACATGTTGGTGGGTCCAACACCATACCCAACAACATAACACATACTCATATACACATGGTACAACACAATGAATACACATGGTAGAAAACAACACACACATAATACACATGGCACAATACAACATGTACACAAAAAGGTTGAAAATTTAGAGACCACACTCTCTCTATCCACAAACAGAAGGAAACACCACCTCTAATTTCTTTCCCATGCTTTACCATGTGCATCCAAAAACACAAGGAAACACCACCTCTAATGTCTTTCCCATGCTTTACCATGTGCATCCACAACCCAAATCCGAGGTTTGTGATTTCTTCAATTATCCATGGTTGTCCTAGCATGCCACAGATCACACTGTTTTCATTATGTTGGTATATCCTTCAATATTCCATATTCATAATATAAACATGGGTGTAATATAAGAATCATATTCACATAATACTGAAATCATAGATCATCTAGGGATACTTTTTCCCTCTTGATAATTACACAAATGGGAGTCTTACATGCCATCCACATTTAAATTAAATGAATATAACTATCATTGTTCTACAATAATGACTCCTAGCAAAACTTGAGAGTCATAATGTCATTCATATATGTATATAAACATTTTTCATGATTATGAACATATCATAGATTTACATATGCACATTGAGTTAAGCTCAAGAGAACCTTCCTTGTAGTATTTTCATGGCTACTCTATCACTCTATGTTATTCCCCATGGATCAAACTAACCCACTTGGTTGTCATAATGTTGTCCAAAATTTATTGGAATCTGTCATAGAAAGTCAGAGTTGAGATAAATCCCTTTATTTAATCAAGGCATGCATCGACCAAAGGAATTATTTTACCAGGATTTCTCCCTTTGCCTCCTTTTTTTCACCTTGTCATTGTTTCCTATTACATTGTTTATATAGGTGATTTCTAGCCTCTGACATTTCATCATTTACACTTGTTGTCATACTTAGGAGTGATGCTCAATCATACACCAATGATTGGTATTTTTCGACCCATCACCCAAGCCCAACCTTTCTCATATTTGTCCAACTGTTTAGTTATTCGAAGGGCCCCTTTTTAGGTTATATTTTTGTTGGTCCTCCTCATCTCTTTTACCAGAGCCCCATGGATTTCCTGTGACACCCAACAATTTTTTCCTAGAACCAAAGCATGATAATCAAAAGGGAAAATTTGAAAAGTAAACAAAGACAACCAATACAAAAAGGGAAATCACAACAATTATAAACAAATTTAAATAGAACAACATGACCATGTGAAAATGTATAATCAAAATGATATCAGTCCATGAAGTCAATAATTTAAAGACAAAACCCATAAGAATTAAAATAGAGAAGTAAAAATTCAACTCAATCCCCATGAGTAAAGCCAGTTCAAGACTTCTTTCCAAGGTTCACAACAACCTTGAAGTCTTACTTTTCCCAAAATATTAAACAGGGCAATCCTTTCCAATGTATATTTGCATCTTTCAAGGAGATTGAGGGAATGCTTCCTCCTCTTCCTTAACATTTTGTGTTGCATATTCATGTACGTGTGGTTTGCAAGGGTTATCCTTTTTGTTATTATTCCTATGGGGACAACCCTTTATTAGATGATTTTTTCTACAATACCAACAAGAAAATACCCTATTTTCCTTTTTAGCTTCATGGGGCCTTTTCTTGTCAATATCATTTTCTCCTTTTGAAGATTCAATTTGATATGTCAATTCATGTGGATGTTTTTACAGTTCAAAGTTCCACTCAACTTGTTCTTGTTGTTTCCCGGTGAGCTTCCTAAGCTCTGCATTGCATATATTTAGCTCATATTCCAAGTTCCTGAGCTCAAACTCAAAATTCTTGAAGGTTCTTTTTTGTTTGAGGGATTTCCCTCTTTCTCATTCTTGATGGACTTCATCCGTATCCTACTGCACCATGCCATAATACATGTTTCCTTTTTCTACCACTATGTCCTGCTATGTGCTTCCACATACACTCAACTATTAGTTCATTAATGAAATAAAAAACATATACCCGTTGTCATCTTACCATGTTAAGACAATAACATTACCTTGCAACTATTTACACATCCTTAAAATTGTTATCAGCCACAGTTACCATCATGTTATTGCAAATGTTTGAATTCAATTCTTGATCTAGTCTAATAGTATAATTAAAATCAATCTCTTTACGTAGACAATCATTGCCATATTTGAATAAGAATTTAAACATTTTAAAAATATTTGACCTTATTATTAAGGCCAACAATCATGGCATCTCCAATCTCATGGGGTCAGTTAGGAAACCAAATGCATCTATCATATTTATAAATTTTCACATTTACGAAATGCAACATAGTGCTTGCATGTAATCCCAAGTTAGCACATAATTATTCATTACACTTTTACATCAAACATCCACTTAGCACATGCAAATAATCAATATAAATCCATGATTATAGTGCTATAACCAACAAATAAATTATCAAACCACTTGACTCTCTAATATAATCACAAACATTATACCTTCATTTCTTCTGCGATATAGCTCATTTGGTCTAAGTGTTGAACCTAGAAGCTTTGATACCACTACATAACATACCCCCTACTATTCCCTACTAAGGTAGAAGGAGGAAGTTACTCTAATGACCTGACTTCCAATGTCTCATTACATAAATGGGGTCCAATTTTTTCACCCTTTTTAACTTCATTGTGAGAATGATTTCAGCGAAATCACATAGAGAATCAATTGTCGACGCGTTTCGAACCAACTAGTGTGGTTCATCATCAGGACAAGTTGAGGAACAAAACTTAGAAGAATGGACGACATCATTCTGTTCTTCTCGTCAAGACCTTTCCAATGATATAAAATTTTCCCCAAACTGACTCCCAGATTAAAATATATGACCATTCAATGATTATCCTATTTGATAGTGCCACATCATTTACCTACCATGGGGCACCCACGTGATCTCCAAACGGTGCCCACACAGATATCCACTTTGTGGCCTTGTCACTACCCACATGGATGTTCTACATAACTTCCAAAAAATTTACGTTGAGTCATGTACAAACTTATAACAATATATATTATATATACCGTGTGTGTGAGAGAGCCTTCCATGACCACCTTGCCTTGGAAATAAGATGGCGACGAGTTCCATATAGTTCTTGGTTGAAATTTTCAGGTACTACCTTCCAGGGTATGTGGCAATTTACACCTCACAATAATGCTAAGCCTCCCCCTTGACCTATACATAGATGTATTCATGCCACATGACACTTGTCACCACTGAACAAGCCCTATGTTCCATGCCACCCTAGGAATTAAACCTTTGGAGTTCTACCATGCCCTATGTTAGAAATGTCTGGGGGTTGTGATCTAGGGTGACATCACCGAAATTAAACACCCGGGGTGACATCATCCGTCGTCACAACCTTCACGTGGCTTGAGTCCCACGTAAGTCTTCGAATCCCTACAAATCACAACTTCCACATTATATGGAGATTTGGGGCTCCTCCACCTTGACGCGCCAACAGTTTAACATCCAACCCACCCCGTTACATTGTCTTAACATTTCAATCCCGATAGGATTAGTCCCAAAATCCCTTTGAAACCTCTGGGGTCCATCTAGCGATGGAAAAACTTATGAGATTCAACAACTCAAATCTCTAGACCATGCGTTCTTAGTCATTACACCTAGCCATATGGTTGATAAAGAGTCTGCTTCTTTCCTCCTTTGACTAATGAAGTTCAAACCCAAATGACATATACAAACACATTTTGGGCCTTTCCCTGTCCTCAACACTCAGTTACAATGCTCACACATATGGGCCTATTCAACTCGAAGGTTGGGCCCTGAAGCCTTAAGGTCTAGCCCTTGCTCAACTCCATATGTGTACATACTTATAGTCACGAAGCTCTTAGAGTTATCCCTCCTAAGCTTTGTATGTGCATATATCTATATATTATCCTCACTATCCCTCCTTAACTTGCAGAGGCTTCGACCCCTCTTGCATATATATAAACAAAATATATCCAAAGCTTTTTAATGATTCAACCGAGTTTGACCTACAAAATACTTAATATATATATGAGGAACACTATCCTTCCCGAGATTATAAGGATATGCCCTTGACACTTGTAGGATTGAAGAGGCTATCTTCTTGAATATCAAAATATACAAATTAAGGCATATTATCAGAACTATCCTTTTAATGCAATAACTTAAGTGGTAACAAAAATTTACCCATATCTCACACTTAGGCCATCCAGTCAGATTTAAGCCCACCCTCACACAAAGAAACATATAGCTGCTACATCCAAGCAGCTTGAGCTAAGTTCAAGCTTAGGAATTAAACTCAGAAATGGAACTAATACTTGAAAACTTTACACAAGACATTAGTAGACCTCATTATGCACAAAAATAGCATCCCTCAACAATTCTTCTTAACATAGTAACAACACATTTGATAGTAACATGATATTTGTATGAACAACACATCTAACAATACCCATGCTTCACACAGTAATCACAAAACAGCCCCATTAATACTACACAATCTATGCACACAATTAACTGAGATGATTAGATCTATAGTAATTATGCCTTTTTTCCCTTTAATTAAATTCATTAATTAAATTTTTTTGTCATAAATGAGTTATGGGATTTTTTAACACTTGATATTGATTAGCCATGGTATTGGCACATTTAATTATAACATAACTTATTTACAGATTAAGAAAATCCATGATAAAGTGGCGTAAATATCCATAGTTAAGAATCTTGTTAAATGTTTTTTCTAAATGTATATATATTTAATTTATATATTAATTTTTTTATCATTAATTATTATTATTATTATTTTAAATAAAGTTTTAATATAGTTCCTCGAACTGTAAAAGAAACTGCTATTGATGTATTGAAAAGGAAACAAGAGAGAAGAGTAGGGGGTTAGCCAGATTAGAGTGCGTTCGTAAGCCTATGGCAGAACGTGGAACAACAGCCACTAATTAGAAAAAATCAGACCAAAGAGAGATAGAGATCTCATTTTTACTTGTGGTTCATATTTCTAAATATATAGAGATTTAATTCAAGATTGTGTTAGTGTGTGTTCCGATGTATTGACTGATAAATTGAATGTATCAGAGATTTGCATAATCTATATGTATGCATGCGTTCGACGAATACACAGAGAGGAAAGCAGGATAGAGGATTGTAAAGGTCCATAGAATTAGCCCAAAGAACCCAAACAATACTGTTGAATGATTATGATAAACAAATCACAAAGGTTAAGCTCAGGAGGGAGTCGCAGCGGAGGATGAAGACCGGAACCATTGAATAACCAAAAACCACAGAGAAAACATAGGAACAACGTAAAACCCAATTGAAGAGGATATCAAAGAAGTGAAAAATCGATGCTCAATAGCTGTTGGATCTTTATAATCAATGGCCAGGATTAAGTCACAGCAAGGGGAACTAGTGGTATCGCATCAGAGGAGAGCTTCAAGCCTTTTGTGATAACAATGCACGATAACATCACTGACCGTTGGATCAAGGATCTGATCAATAGTGGAGGAGTTTAAACAAATATCACATCACAGCGCCCCATTGATGAATTAACCTTTGGGCCTTTGGAATTGTGACATGCGACATGGGAGTGGACCTAACAAGAGAATGAATGCGGGTTCATGTTATTTGAAGTCTGGAGTGTTAGTCGCAAATTGGATATGTATCGGCCCTTTAACAAGTGTGATTTGAAATGGCGATTTGCGATATTAGAGCGGACTCAATAGGGTTATAGGGGCACAATTGTTTAACATTTGAAGCCCAGAAAGTTATCGCATATTGCTTGCGATAAAGGAATGTTGACGGACTTTGGAAGATTGCAATTGCAATAAAGGTATGCGTCAATAATTGTGCAGAGCCCGTGCTAAAAGTGGAAAAGGCATGTTTATAGTGTACTTCTATTATAAAAGACATATAATAGAAATAGCATCAATATGAAGGATTATGTGTAAGTCCAACATTACCATAGTTCTAAAGTGGGGTTTGTTTTATATGTGGCTTAAGGATCGCGTAAGGTTTATAAGGGTTGTGTTATAATGTTCTGATAACAATAATTGTTCAAGGTTGGGCTATTGTAATGAATTATTTTGCAGAGATTAAGAAAAGGGCCTTAACCATTGAGGTGTGAAGACTGGATACACACGAATAGCCTTGTTACAGGTTTCCCTGCGTCATTTTGGTATCAGAGCAGGTTTTTTCCTTTCTCTCAGCAAAGATGGAGGTAGGAAGAAGGGGTCGAGGAAGAGCCATCAGAAGAGAAGCAAATGAAGGGTTACGGTAAGAGATTAGAAATTTAATTGCACGTTTGGCAGTGGTGGAACCAAGGAGTCGTAGAGAGCCGGAAAGTGGGGACGATAGTGAGGAGGAAAACGTAGCCACGACAGATGGGTCAAATGATGAAGAATCAGAAATTAAGCTATTGAGGTCAGTTTTATTGGCTAGCAGCAAGCCAAGACCGGAGCTCTCTCATTATGATGACAGTTTGTCCAAAGGGGCCTTGTTAGACTGGATAATTGAATTAGATAAATATTTTGAGTATGAAGAAATCAGCGAAGACAAGAGGGTCAGGTTTGCTGTCACCAAATTGAAGGGACATGTAGCATTGTGGTGGGACAGTGTACAGGAATACAGGAGGAGATTAAAGAAACCACTGATTAAAAAATGGGACATGATGGTTTCTAGAATGAACAGCAAGTTTCTGCCTAAATATTATCAAATTGCACTTTACAGACAAGTTCAAAACTTGAAGCAGAGAATGATGACTATGAAGGAATATAGTGAAGAATTTTATAAAATTAACCTACGAGCTGGTTATGTAGAAGATACCCCTAAGAAAACAACAAGGTTTGTGAATGGTCTATGAATGGAGATCCTAGACGAAATTAGCATTCTTTCCCCTAAGATCATGGAGAAATATTATTAGAGTGCTTTGAAGGCGGAGGAAAAGATTGCTAAGAAACAAAATGCCAGAAGAGGACATGGTTTTGGTAGAGGTCGAGGACATACCTTTGGCAGAGGTAGGACTGCCAACAACAATGAAGAGGGTAGTAATTCGAAGACTTCAGGATAGAGTGAAAGGGAAGGTAACACCAGAGGAGGAAGGTCATACCAGTGAGGAAGAGGTAATGGCAGAGGCAAATGAAATGTCTATCAGTGTTACAAGTGTCAGAAGTGGGGACACAGGTCCTTTGAATGTCATAAAAATGAACAAACTGGGCAAAGGAGAGTATATGTCGCTCAACCCGATGAAGTGGAGGCACCGCCACATGAGGTGGAGAATATGCCAGAAACTGGGGAAGCCTTGGTGTTGAACAAGGTATTATTAAAACCAACTAAGGAAGTAGCTGATCAAACAAAGAGGAAAGCATTGTTCCGGACTGTATGTAAGCCACATGAAAAATGTTGTAAATTGATTATTGACAGCGTGAGCATTGATAATTTGGTAGCTACGAAGATGGTGGATAAACTGGTTTTGAAGAGAGTAAAACAACCAACTCCATACAGGGTGTCATGGTTGAAGAAGGGACACCAATTGTTAGTTGATGAACAATGCGAGGTAGATTTTCAGATAGGGAAGTACAAGGATAAAGTGACTTGCGACATAATGCCGATGGACATGTGCCATATTCTGCTAGGCAAACCATAGCAATACGATAGAGAGGTTGTCCACGATGGAGTGGAAAATTGCTACAGATTTGTTAAAGATGGTATTAAGCATACCTTGCTACCCATGAAGGAAGAGGAGACAACAAAAACAAGTGGAACGAAAGCATTGCTACTAGGAGGAAAGGAGTTTCTGCAACGAATTGAGGAGAGTGAATTGGGTTATGCAGTTGTGAGAAGACCAAGGGCAGTGTTAGTACACACCAACCTTACTGATTTACCTGTGGAAATACAGAACATGCTACAAGAATTTAGTGATATTGTGGTAGACGATCTACAGAACAAATTGCCACCGAAACGGAGCATTAGTCACCATATTGATTTTATTCCAGGAGTGAGTTTTCCAAACAAGGCTTCCTATCAAATGAGTCCAAAGGATAATGAAGAAATATGGAAGCAGGTGCAGCATTTGTTGGATAAAGGACTGATTCGGGAGAGTTTAAGCCCTTGTGCAGTTCCGACTGTTTTAGCTCCCAAGAAAGGAGGTGAGTGGAGAATGTGCACAGATTCCTGGACCATTAACAAGATCACTATCAGGTACAGATTCCCTTTACCTAAGATGGATGATATGATGGATTGTTTGAGTTGAGCAATGTACTTTTCAAAGATAGACCTGAAAAGCAGCTACCACCAAATCAGAATTCAAGAAGGTGACGAGTGAAAGAAAACTTTCAAGACTAATGAAGGCTTGTACAAATGGCTGGTTATGTCATTTGGATTGAGTAATGCCCCTAGTATATTCATGCAATTGATGAACGAGATGCTGAAGGAATTCATTAGGAAATTTGTGATTGTGTATTTGGATGATATACTTATATTCAAAAAGATGAAAGAAGAACATTTTCGACACTTGAGGTATGTATTGGAAAAATTTCAGCAGAATAAATTATTGATAAATTTGAAGAAATGTTCTTTTTTCAAGAAAGAGTTAATTTAATTGGGATTTGTGATTTCTAAGAATAAACTAAAAATGGATCTGGAAAAGGTTGTAGCCATAGTTAGCTGGCCGTCTCCCAAAAGTTTGTTTGAGGTACGGAGTTTTCATGGATTGGTGAGTTTTTATCGGAAACTTATTAAAAAATTTAGTAGGATTTGTGCACCCATGCTAGATACCATTAAGAAGACAAATCAGCATTTCCATTGGAAAAAGATGATAGAGAAGAGCTTTTAGTTACTCAAAAGGAAGTTTACTGAAAAACCAATTTTGAGATTACCAGATTTTAACAAAATTTTCCAAGTTCGTTGTGATTCTAGTGGGACAACCATTGGTGCAGTACTCAGTCAAGAGGAAAAGCCAGTAGCATATTTCAATGAAAAAATAAATGAAAGTAGGCAAAAATACACATCCTATGACCAAGAATTTTATGCAGTGGTTCAAGCACTAAAGAATTAGGGACATTATTTGTTGGCCAATGAATTTGTCTTATTTTCAGACAATTCTACGTTGTAGTATACTATGTAGCAGCATAAGCTAAACCATAAACATGCCAAGTGGGTGGAGTACTTATAGAGTTTTACATTTGTGTTGAAACACATCAGTGGTCAAGCCAACAAAGTGGCATATGCATTAAGTAGGAGGAATTTGATCCTACAAGAAAGTAAAATAAAAGTATTAGGATTTGAACATATTAAGGACTTGTATGATATAGATGCAGATTTTAAGGAAGCTTATGAAGCTTGCCAAAATCCATTGTTAAGGGATAAAAGTCCATGGATGGACTATAATATGCAAGAAGGATTTCTATTCAAAGGAGGGCAGTTGTGTATTCCAAAATGTTTTATGAGAGAGAATTTAATCCAGGAAAAACATAATGGAGGTTTAGCCAGGCATTTTGGCATAGACAAGACCTTGGATCAGTTGAGCCACTTTTACTACTAGCCGAAGATGCGCGAAGATGTACAAAGGTTTGTGACTAGATGCAAAGTGTGTCGGCTTGCAAAGGGACACAACCAAACATAGGGTTGTATACGCCCTTACCAATTCCGAATAGACCACGGGACTCAGTCAATTTAGACTTTGTCTTAGGTTTGCCAAAGACGCAACGAGGATTCGACTCCATCATGGTGGTGGTGGATCGTTTTACCAAAATGGCACATTTCATTCCATGCAGGGAAACCAATGAAGTCACACATGTAGCACATTTGTTCTTTACCGAGATAGTTAGATTGCATGGCTTGCCGAAGTCTATTGTTTCGGACCGAGATGTTAAGTTTACAAGACATTTTTGGTGAACCTTATGGAAGAAATTAGACACCAAACTAAACTTCAGTTCAGCTTATCATCTGCAAACCAATGGTCAAACCAAAGTGGTGAACTGAAGTCTGGGAAACTTATTGAGGAGTTTGGTTAGAGAAAATTCTCGACAGTGGGATCATGTGCTTGCACAAGCAGAATTTGCTGATAACGGTTCACCCAACTGAAGCACGGACAATAGTCCTTTCCAGATCCTATACGGAATGCACCCACGTGGAATACATGAGTTATGAGATTTGGGGCAGTTGGAGTGAAGGAGTGTTGATGGTGAAGACTTCGCAAAGGCAATCAATGATCTTCATGACAGGAGAAATTAAAATTACAGAACAACAACCAAAGATACAAGCAGAAGGCAGATTTGAAAAGGCGGGAGGTACAATTCAATGTAGGAGACATGGTATTAGCACACCTACGCAAGGAGAGGTTTCCTACAGGAAAATACAACAAGTTGAAATGGAAAAAAATTGGGCCTTGCAGGATTCTTCGGAAGTTTTCTGCGAATGCTTACGAAGTGCAGTTACCCCCAGGTATTGGAATTTCACCCATTTTCAATGTAGCAAATCTGTACCCCTACATTGCGGCAAAGGACGAAGATAGTTCGGAAAGACGAACACGGGACACAGAGAAAGAGAATGATCCGTGGATTAAACAAATGCCCCTAACAAAGCCTCTAGAGATCGAACAGATCCTAGATACCCAGGTGGCTAGATGGACTCGATGGAAGGAATATTTGCAATACCTAGTCAAGTGGAAGGGTCATCCTATTGAAGGTAGTTCTTTGTTAGATGTTGGACGGATTCAAAGCGTCGGGTACTCTATTGAAGAGCTCATGGGCAGGAGCCATGAGTTTAATTTACCCCAGGAGCATCCGAATGAAGAGGCGACAATTGGGAGATCTTTCTTGTTATTTTTATTTTTGTTTTATTTTGACAAACAGAGAGGAAAACACTTCAAGTTGTTATTTCATTTAGTTTCATTTTGTGTCATTTTAAATTAAGGCTGAATTAGCCATTGTTAGTTTTTGAATTAGACAAAATAGGATTAGATAGGAACTAGTTTGAAGAAACTATTTCATAAGTGAGGAACAGTTCCTCGAACTGTAAAAGAAACTGCTAATGATGTATTGAAAAGGAAACAAGAGAGAAGAGTAGGGGGTTAGCCATATTAGAGTGCGTTTGTAAGCCTATGGCAGAACGTGGAACAACGGCCACTAATTAGAAAAAATCAGGCTAGAGAGAGACAAAGATCTCATTTTGTACTTGTGGTTCATATTTCTAAATATACAGAGATTTAATTCAAGACTGTGTTAGTGTGTGTTTCGATGTATTGATTGATAAATTGAATTTATCAGATATTTTCATAATCTATATGTATGTGTGTGTTTGACAAATACACAGAGAGGAAAGCAGGACAAAGTATTGTAAATGTCTGTAGAACCAACCCAAAGAACCCAAATAATACTCTTGAGAGATAATGGAGAGAAAAACGAGAGAAATCGAACTTGGATATATTGGAGAGTGATGGTTTTAACTTGGACATACTACAACTAGTTGGGCTTGGGCTTGGAGGGCCATAGGTTCCTTGGGCTAGGAAATCATTCCTAATTGACTGGTAGGTAGCCTAGCAGGAGCATCCCAACAATTGGACGCTTTATGAATACTGTTGAACATACTCGAATTGAGAAACATCATAAACATCAAGCCACTGACCTGTCAAGTACATTTAAGATTATTCTTGAATTGAGGAATTCACGAATTTTTTTTTTTTTTTTTTTTTACATGGTATGTTAAAAATATTGAAAGCAATGATAGTACACATATTTATCTATATTGTGGTATGATGAACTTTGGTGAACCATATGAGGTGATGGGTAGAGTACGAGACATATGTTTGGTGTCGAATGCAGAAATTGTTTATGTTTTTGCAAGTTTCCCAAAACACATGAAAATGTTAGATATTGTCTCTCAAAGGTAAAAAATGACACATATGAAAAATCTACATAGTTGTGTGAATAAATCATAGCCAATATTTCAAATAACATTGTAAGTATGCTTATTTATATTATGTGTTATGCATTATTGTAAGGATCATTAAAAGTTTTATAAATTATTGATCATTGTCATCTTGTATTTTGTTTGATAGGATTTTACTGAGAGTCTCTCAATCACGTTGGAGGGTATTTATTATCTAGAGCCAAATATTATGAATGTGATCAACAGTTTCCACACAAAGAAAAAAGAAAAAAGGAGAAGGAAGCAAAGAGAAATAAGTCATGACACTGCAATAGTACATACAGGGGCTCAATAAAGAATTCCTAAGGTGGGCCAATCTAGTAAAGCTAAACATGTTGCTTTTGAAGATGTGGAAACTGACGCTGAAGCTGAAAAATATGTACCATTAGTGAGGAAGAGATTAGAACTATTGTTCAAAAGGAAAAAAGAAATTAAACACCAAAAAGAAAAATAGTTACAAATGTCTCTCTTCTAGTTGATGATGAGGATATTGTTTATCTAGAAGAAAACATGTTAACCAGTAAGAAGAAGAAATCAAAAGTTGGTCAATCTGTAAAAATCATGGGAAAAAATGAAGATCAAAGTGAAAACTCTAAAGGAAACATAGAAATCATAACACCGGGTGTTGATTTAGAGGATGAAATAATTAAAACAAAACAAAATTCCATTCAAAATCATTTGATGAAGAATAAATTAATTAATGGTGGCAAAACATTTTAACTTTAATGTCAACCAATTCTATAGGCCAAATGAAGAACAATCTCAATATAAAATTAGAAATACACATTACCTACATGTCCATAATTCAAAAACATTGTTTAGGTACAATCTATATGCACATGTGGTTCTTGTTGATCCAAATCAAGTTCCCAACAAAGAGGCATTTGAGAGAACATGATGTTTTAAATACAAAAATTATGTAATTGGAGTGAATCATTTAGTAGAGGCCAAAAGACAATTGATTGAGGAATATCTCAATAACTCATTTTCGAAACAATGAAATGCATCATTTATGATAGTTTAACAGAAACAAAAGCAGAGTTATTGGCATGGGATCATAATGAAAATAATGAGTATAAAATATCTATGACTTTCAGCCAAAGGCTTAGATTTATTCATAATGAATTTTAGAAAAATGTGGCGGGGCTAAGACAAAAGTCAGTCTAATCTTTTAGGAGGAATGTTGTATGGAAACATGTTATCAAATTGAGGATAAAATCAATTCAAAAGGTGGAAAAGAAATTTCAAATTTATTCAAAGACATGGATAACATTTTCCAGTTGGCATTTATAACTGGGGAGATATGGAAATTGATTGATGATATTTTCGACATGTGGGAGAGTATTTCCATAAAAAATCAGAAGGTTAAAAAGTTTAAACCCATAATATGTACCAACAGTAAGACAAGTCTTGAAATGAAGCAACTTCCAGATGATATGATTATCACACCTTAGAGAACATTGAAAGGAGTGAAGGATGAAAAACTAGTCAAATCAATACTCTGTCGTGTGAAGTTAGGTGAATTGTCATTGGATAAAATGTGCTCGAAATTTCAAAAGTAAGTTTGTTGAATTATTTTTAGTTTTTCTTGGATTATAATTTTCTTTTAAATATAACATATTGTTGTTGGTATTATGTTATATATATCACTATATTAACATATTTTAATTTATTTATTCAATCATAATTTTTATATGAAAATACAAGAACATATGGTTAAAATGTTGAATGAAGAGTGTTGGGATGATGTTATACACAATTACCCATAATCAAGTTCTACAACAACACTTCAAATTTTTTATCTTGCATTCAAAACAATATGTTGATTTTTACATTCGTTTTATTCATATGTAAACTATTTTTATTTTATTACTTATACATATATTTGTTTATTTCATTAAATATGTTGGAGAAGGATGTAGATGGATTACCGAATACTTTCAAAAAATTTATTGAAAAAAATAAGTTGGATAGGATGAGAAAGCAACATCTTAGGAATGCTGAACTTGATCCCACTCTTACTAATTTCATTTGGAATGGGAAATACACTATCCAATATCAAATAATACAAGGTGATTAAGAAGACATTGCAAAACTCATACCTAAAAGGGAATATGCCTTGGTTATTGCAAACATTTCTCATGGTTTCAATTTCCCAAACATTGAATATGATAGTGAGCCTTATACTTATCAAACTTTTAATAAAGTGGTTACAAGATTTCAAGAAGTCACAACATCACTACTTTGGAGATTTGTGACATTCCATTCAGACAAACAATTTGCAATGTTATTAACGCGCTTTAAGGGAAAATCAAACTCAAGGATGTAGCTTACATTGTAAGACACTAAAATTGTATGTTTTATTACTGTTAATTTTTTTTATTTATGTACAACTTAATTGAACTTTTACTAAGTCATGTTACATGTAAAAGTCAAATCTTATTTCTTCCAGAGATCAGCCAATTATAAGTGATTGTGAGTTCATCCACGTTGAATGTTGGAAAAAAGATAATAGCTATAAACCTATTATTCTGAATTGAGTAGATGGAAAGAGTCATAGCCAAATACTAGTTCATGACGTTGTCGTAAGAAAGCTAACATATGAGGATAAAGATGCAAAATGAGAGATAGTTAAAATTTATCAAAATTCGCAAGCGTTGATTAACTATCTTATATATTTATGTTCAAATGAAGGAGATTGGGTTTTGGAGTTATTCTCAGGTTCAGGTAAGTTTTATTATATAAAATTAAATTCTAATATTTCATTTTTTTAGTTATTATGCGTTTATACTAATTTACTTAATTATTTCTTTTGTTCTTGATGATTACATACGACACTAGCATGTTGTCTACAAAAAAGAAGAAATTGCATTTTCATTGAAAAATACCCACTACAATGAAATTTTATTCAATAAAGAATTAATACTCTTCAATTTCTTCCAGATGCAATGCAAAAGGTTGGTTTGAGGAAATGAGATTTTAATGAATCACATGTACCAAAAAATGCAAAGTGACCTCAACCACCGTTATATGGAATGATTGGAAAGGGACACTTTGAGAGATTTTCAGACATGAAAGATCCATTAGAAGAGGAAAATGATAAAGCTGAAGCAGAAAATATTGTGAAAGAAGACAATAATGAAGCTCTACAAGATGATGAACATGTATTATATGATATTGTTGATGAACTTTCAGTTATGATTGCAAATCAAGCTCAATTTTGAGAGTTATTCATTATTTTTACTTGTTATGTTTTGACTTTGAGATTTTATAAGAAGAATGAGTATTTGATTAATGTTGTTATATGTTTAATATTTTTATTATCTCATTTTCACTTTAATTTTTATGTGAATCATTATTTTTTTGTTAGAAAAATTGTGATTACTAATATTTTTTAATATAAAATTCATAAAAAATGATATTTTTTTTGTTAAGTTTTTCATATAAAAATTGTTTATTTGGCATGTCATTTTTAACAAAAAGTCTCAAAATGTGTATTTTTTTCATTATATTTATATTGAAAATGTGCATTTTTTGGTCAAATGTTTAAATGTTTTGTTTTTTTAGTGACAATTATTTGATGTGCATTGAAATATTCATTAGCATTACATAAACATATAGAAACTACCAACTTTAAAATATTGATCATTTTTAATTTTTTACTTATGCGAAAAATGAAGATTTCATTACAAAAGAAATTGAAAAGAAAAATAAAAAACACAAATACATAAATACACTTAAAAATAAATATCTTAAGGAAGAAGAAAACATTAGAAAATTTAAAGTATCAAAAATAAACCTTCTAAAAAAAGGGGTTGATGTTGAATCAACACTTTTTAAAATCAACACGAAAATGACTCACAAAGAAAAGATGTTCATACTTGATACATAAAAAATTTTGAAGTGCAAAAAATATGCTAAAAAAAAAAAAAGTGTATTCTGAATAACCACTTTTCAAAATCGGGTAATTTTTTGCTACTTCAAAAAAATGGGTAATCAATAATTTTCTTGTTTGATTGGTAACTATGTTTTAGTTTTGTTGCAAAGCAACGTACTGGCTACAACATGTAATGTAGCTGGTATATTATTATATTCATTTATGCACTAAAAATTATGTGTTTATGGAAATATGATGCAAGGAATTGCATGGAAAAAGAGACTGTGATGGAATCTTGAAGAAGGCTCAGGTTGAGCTTTCCCCTGGAAGCACTGGGAACCATGGGGTTGAGTCATGGTGTATGTTTCTAGTTTTGTGTTTTCAGTGTTTTGTGATTTGTTTTTGCTTGATTTTTGGTTTTGATTGTGTCTAGTGCATGGCCATGCCACTTTGTTTGTGATGTTGTATAGCTATTTGTTTTCCATGGATTTATTCTTGTTTTCTTCTTGTTATTGCCTTTTATGTTTTGAGGGTCTTGGGAATTGGTTGGGAAAGAAGAAATTCAATGGAGCTTAGGGAGAGCTGAGTAGAATCCAACCGGTAATGTAAGACCCTGATGACACCCAGTGCATGAACAAAGGGAAATTGAAGGAAAGAATATGACAACCAATTGGGTTGGTTGGATCCATTGGGGAAAATGGATAATGGTAGGACAATAATGAGGAAGTTAATCAAGAAAGATAAAGTAAATAGATTTGAGGCGTTAGATGCCTTGAATATGTTCATGCTGGGACAAACATGAATAGTGGAAGCAACCACAAACTCGAGACTTGGGTTGTGGATGCAGGTAGTAAGGCATGGGAAAAAAACTAAAGGCAAGGTTTCCTAGTAAAGAGAATGTGGTCTCTGGATGTGCACTACTACTATTGTGTATATGTTGTACATGCGGTGTGTACGTGTGGTACTATGTCATGAGTATTGTGTAGTCTTTGTATCATGGCATGTGTATTCATTGTATTGTATTGTGTCTACGTATATGTGTTGTGTTATACACTAGGTGTAGGTGTATGTATTGTGTTGCACACCAGGCGTAGGTGTTGTAAATTGTGTATGTGTTTTGTACAATGTGATGGGACAGGTAGGCATGGGACTGTCTAGGCCCTTGTTGCCGATATTAAGGGTAGAGGTAGTTTAGTCTCTAGATGCCCTTGTTGCTAATATTGAGGGTAGAGGAAGTTTAATCTTTGGATTCCCTTGTTTCTGATATTGATGGTAGAGTTAGTTTAGTTTCTGGATGCCCTAGTGGTTGATGTTGAAGGTAGAGGCAGTTTAGTCTTTGGATGTCCTTGTTGTTGATATTGAGGGAGGAGGTGGTGTACTCTATGGATTCCCTTGTTGCGTTGAAGAGAAGGCACTAGGTTCTTTCAAGTTTTGGTAACTGATCCAATGCGTGTACGTGATTGAAGAGAAGAGAAGGAACTGGGTGCTTGTCGGGTTTGGAATCTGATTCAGTGTGCGTATGGAAAGAAAAAAGAACAAAGGGAGAAACAAAGAACCATTTGAAAGATAAGTATCAATATTTTATTTCAGTTTTTAATCAAACACATATTTTATGATTATGATTTATGATGGTTGCATGTGATCTATGATTCTAATTTATGATGGTTGAGTTTTGAGTTAACCAAATGTGATATGTTTATACATCATGATTTGATCAAAGAGCTAGTTTGACTTGTTGTGACAACAAGTAAACAGAATTGCAAGTGTATCTTATTGGCAGGCCAACGATGAGGTCTGATTTGAATTAATTTCAATTCATTTTTAATCTAATGACAATTATGTTCTTGGTATCGAAAAGCATGGAAATTCCGAGTTTGGGTGGTTGAAACTGACTACAAGAATTAGCAGCAACAATAAAAAGGAATTGGAACATGTACCGGTATGTTGGTCAGAATTCAGGAGCAGGGCCATTGTGGGACCTTGGTACCCAATAGTGTCCATTGATTTCGATGAGCATGCAATGACTAGTACGATGTTTTTAAGGAAGGGATATGCCTTGGTTTTTAGACCTTATGATGTGAGGAAAACTTGCCAAGGGACGGATTGCCTAAGGTACTGTGTAGCAAAGAAGGGGATACTAGGGAATTCCAAAGGTAAGTGACTGCATTGAAGAGGGTGACCAGATTTCCCAAGGGACTATGTAGCAGAGAAGGGAAGGTTGGGGAATGACTTTGTTTTGGTCATTAGTGTTACTATATGGCATCAGAATCACATTAGGAGTGTGCCCTAAAACAATGAGTTGATAGTCGTTCACTAAGGGAACAAGTAGCGCAAGGATTGTAGCACTGGGCATTGCAGGAAGAGTTTGATCTTAGTAGTCGATTCTGAACTTCCTGGGAAGGATTTGGAACCTGGTATTACTTTTGAGGGTGGAGGTGTGAGCCTCTGGATTCCCTTATTGCTAATGCAGGTATTGTTTCCTTTTATTTGTTGGTTAGGGAAAATGTGCATACATGTATATTATTGTAAATATTGCATCGATTTGTGTTATAAATCTCTAGTAAGCGGTATATTTATTTGTTTTTCAGCGAGATGCCATTGTAAACACTACATCAAGCTATGTTATAAAGATCCATAGGCAGAATGTTTTGCTTTCAACAGTTGAATATTCGTAAGTGTCATTCAACACCAAGGACAATGTTCTATTAAGGGGGAGGGGTTTGTAACAACCCTGGGTTAAATTTCATGTAATAAAGGTTAATAAAGGAAAAAATAAGACCAAGTTCATGGGACACGTATTCTACGCTGAATTTTGTGCAAGCACTACAGTGGGAATCACTTTTGGTTTATTTATGGCTAAGAAAATTAGCAAAGACAAAGAGACAATAATTGGCATTTAATTATGGAAATAAAGGAAAATAGGAGAAAAGGAAGGTGAAGGGACATAGTTTTGCATGCAAGGGAAATAGAGGAAAATGAAAGGAAAAGGAGACATCAATGATAAAAAGGCACAAGTGAAATAACTGATAGTTTTTGCACATATTTGGAGTAGGTTTAGCAAAGGAAAGAGAGCAATCACTTGGATAAGCAAGCAAAGGAAGGGAAAGGACAAGCAAAGGAAATCGAAGGAAAGCAAGGAGAAGGTGGGATCAACAAATTCAGTAGGAGGATTTTGTAAATAACAGTTTGCATGTTTGATTTCCTATTCGAGGTGTGAACACATAGTACATGCATTTGGTTATTTGGTTCATTTGTTGTCATTGGAATTGGTTAGCCTAGTTTGACAGCGATTTCAACCTTACCTTTCCATTTCATGGATAACCATGGTGTGATGGGATTCATTCTTGGTTGAGCTTTGGATTGCTAGAAGGTTATGAAACTGGATGAGGTGGTCTCAAGAAAATTCCCAAGGGTTAGGGGTGGAGATGGTTTTCTCCATGAGACCCTCGACAAGTGGGTGGAGACAGGAAAATTCCTCAATGTATGGTGAAGAAATTCTAAGGCATCCAAGATCAGTTTGGTTTTGTGATCTTGGGACTGGTTTAGGTGGGATCACGGTAGGTTGAGTGTAGATGTGGTTTAACCTTTAGAGTCCCTAATTTATTGTGTCTTGGTTTATCCCATGAGATCCCACATTCATGCATGGAATTTGGCATGAGGGTGATTGGCTGAAAGAAATATTTAGTTTACCCCAATTTATGGTCAGGTGGTACGTGGAAGAAGCTGACTTGGTTGGATTTTGCATATGTTAATAAGAGCTATTTTCCTATTGTGATCTATGAGAACTTGTACTTGTTATTGAGTTGATTTGATGGTTGATTTTTCATGGTTAATATTCTCGTTATATGTTGGTTATAAGCATGATTCTATGATGTGCTCTAATTATGGATCTTGTTCATGATTTGATAAGTATTTTAATTGTTGATGAATGCATGGGCTAACAAGTGTTGTTGCAACTACTTGAGAGGGCATTAAACCTTGTTTGTGATTCTTATATGAAGCTCATAGGTTTATGACCAGATATGCATTCATGAAATGTAGTTTATAAGTTTACCATATGTTTGATGAAATGTCTAGTGTGTTCTAGGTAGTCTAAGTCAAGTTATTCCTTCAAGTTTGAAGGTTTGGCTTTTTAATCATGTTATATATGATTATGCAAAGTTACAGGAAGTTCTAGGCATTGGTCTGGAGGATATTCTGGAAAAGTGGCTCAGATCTTGGAACCACTCTCTGAATTGGAGGAATTAGGTCATAATTTCATGGATGTAGTCTTGTGCATGTGGTTGGGACCTCATAACCACACTCTTGCCTTGTTGTGCATGTGGTTGGGGATTAGGCTTATGAAAAGGAAGTTCTAACTCAGGATATGGTCACCAAAGTTTGTGTTTGACTTCTTGGTAATCTAGTGCTCCTGAGGGGTGTTAGTAAGTTGTTAGTTTGTAGGCCCCACTTCCATAATTGTAACTTGGAGGTTAGGTCATGTCATAGTAGCACTCAACCTCACATTTTCCCCGGGAGCTTGTAAAAGCAAATAAATGCTGGAGGGGTGGTTACAGTGATGTCATCAAAAGTTAACACTAGGTTGATGCCATCCTTCGCTACAACCTTCACGTTTCTTGGGTGCCACGTAAGTCTTAGAATCCCTACAAATCACAACTTCCACATTCTATGGGTATTTTGGATTCCTTCACCTCAATGCACCAAAAGTTTAACATCCAACCCCACCCCATTACGCCATCCCAATATTTTAATCCCAACGGATTCATGCTAATGTCCCTTTGAAACCTCAGGGGTAAAACCTTTGGGGTCCATCCGATGATGGAAACACATGGAATTCAATGACTTAGATCTCTAACATGTGCCTCCTTAGTCACACACCTAGCCATATGGTTGATAAGAAGTGTGCTTCCTTTCTCCTTCAATTAATGAGGTTCAACTCTCAGTGGCATATGCAAATAAGTTTTAGGCCTTTCCCTGTCCTAAGTGTTTGGTTACAATTCTCACACACATGGGATTATTCAACTCAAAGGTTGGGCCCTTAAATCGTTAAGGTCTAGCCCCCGTTCAACTCCATATGCATACATACATATAATCGTGAAGATCTTAGAGCTATCCCTCTTATTATTCATATGTGTGTATTTATATACTATCCTCGCTATCCCTCCTCAACTTGTAGTCTTTAACTCCTCCTACAAATAGACATATGTGTGTGTGTGTGTGTGTGTGTTTATTAACAAAATCTCTCCATAACTTTTTAATGATTTGACCTAGTTTGAACTACAACATGCTTACAATATATATATATATATATATATATTATGGAACATTATCCTTCCCGAGTTTATAAGGAAATTCCCTTGAAACATGGAGGCTTTTAGGGCTATATTCTTGAATATTAAAAGTCTACAAACGAAGGCCTATTACCAGAACTCTATTTTTAATGCAAGAACTTAAGTGATAACAAACATTCACCCATATATTTGACACTTAGGACATTCAATTATATTTAGGCACATCCTCACACAAAGAAACATATAGCTATTACATTCAGGTAGTTTGAGTTAAGTTCAAACTCAAGAATTAAACATAGAAATAGAACTAATCATTGAAACCTTTACACAAGACATTAATATACCTCTTTATGTAGAAAGAACATCCCTGGAAAAATTTTCTTAACATAGTAACATCACATTAAATTGAAACATGATATTTGTATGCACACCACATCTAATGCTTCACACAATAATCACATAACACAAGCCCACTAATACTATAGATTCCATGCTACAGAGTGCTAAAAATGCTTAGTCCCAACATAAATCAATGTGATCTTTATAATGCATATCACTTACAATTACATTTTACATAAATACAATCTTCTTTATCATTAATTAAATAGACATGAAAATTTTCCTTGAATCAACCACTTTTGTGGCTCCTTTGCAATTTTCCTAGTGTTATTTGCGCACCAAATTTGAGTTTGCTAGCTTGCCTTTTCCTAGAGTGCTGCAAGCCTCCTTCATCCAACATTATTTTCTCTTGCGCTCTTATTCCATCAATGAATAATTCCCGACCCATTACTTCCTAGAACACCAGCAATATGCTTATGATTCCAATCAACCATGCTCATGACCCTTTTCAAAATCAAAATTAATTTCCGAAATACCCTTGTCTTCGTCCCAGTTCCTCAGGCAATTCGATATCCTTCTGTGCAGTCACTCACCTTCCAATTTCACGCATCCCTTTCTCTGCTTCACAATCCCTCAGGTAATCCATTCATTGGAAATGATTCTTAGATGATGAGGATTTCATAACCAAGGCAAGTCCACGCCTCAAAATTTTTATATTGGTCATGGAATGCTTCATGGAAATTAATAGACACCAATTGGTACTAGTGTCCCACAATGAATCCGTTCCTAAAATATTTTACCAACATACTACTGCATGCTTAATTCTTTGGTTGTTGTTGTTATTAGTCCTATAGGTTTTAACACTATATAGAAATTACCTGCATACAAATTCCAAAACACAGAAAATAAACAATGTGAGAGCATAACACATAAAACACATATACATAGAGATTTTCCCTTGGATCCCAAAACCAAGACTACTTGCTTGATTTTTCATTATGTTCCTTTCAATGTTACAATACATATTTATACATGCCAAAGCATCCAATACCATGGATCGAAAAAAACCATCGCGTCCAAAACCATGTACAAAAATCATGCACAAAACCATAGGTAGGTCCGCCCAACCTAATATAGGGTCCAAAAACCCCCTGTGACCGCTCAAACCTGCACCCCTCAAACCCCCTGTGACCCCCCCCCCCCCACTACGCAATCAGTGCAAAGAAGGTGGGGCTCCGCCTCTCCTTTCAAACCCCCCGTTAACTACGTGGGCTAGTCATGGAAGGAATATAACACAACCCAACATTCTCCCACTTGTTGTTTTCTTTCCAAAGGGGGGCACCAGAGAGCTTAGTAATTTATCTAGCCCTGCAATGCCCATTGTTGCTCTACACCATGAGAACTTCTCAGAGCTCATATATTTTGTCAATGCATCTGTAGTATTCTTCAAAGTGTCCACCTTTACTAGAAACACCTTTTTGTCTTCCATCATATCCCTCACAAAGTGATACTAAACATCGATGTGCTTTGTCTTTAAATGATATGCATGGTTCTTTGCCAAGAAAATTGAACTTTGGTTGTCACAGTCTATCCTTATAGCTCCCTGTACTAACCCCATACTTGAACACAATCTCTGCAACCAAACTGCTTCCTTGCTTGCATGAGTGGCTGCCATGTATTCTGCCTCTGTAGTTGATAGTGCCACTACATATTGTTTCTTACTCATCTAGCTGACTGCACCTAGAAATAGGTTAAACACATACCCACTTGTAGATCTTCTCTGATTCATATCTCTAGCCCAGTCTACATCAACAAAGCCACGAATATCTAACACTCTATCCAATCCCAGTCTTCCTTGGTAGCACAAACCATAATCACTAGTACCACACAGATATCTGAAATCCCGCTTCACTGTTGTCTAGTGTTCCTTCCCTGGTTTTGACATAAACCTACTCAATACTCCCACTGCATGTGCAATGTCTAGTCTAGTACAGACCATTACATACATCAGGCTACTGACTGCACTTGCATATAGAACACGGGACATGTCCTCTTCCTCTTCTTGTGTCTTTGGATAATGTTCAGAAGATAACCTCACACCTACAGGAATAGGAACCTTCACGTGTTTACCATCTTGCATATTAAATCTCTGCAGTATTATCTCGACATACTTCCTTTGGTTTAACCAGAGGTTCCTCTTTGCCCGGTCTCTTTTAATTTCCATGCCCAAAATATAGTTTGTAGCACCAAGATCTTTCATGTTGAATTTGGAGGACAATTGGGTCTTCAAATCCTGGATAATTTCTTTGTCATTTCCAACTAGCAACATATCATCCACATACAAGACCAGGTAAATAACACAGTCACTAATTAATTTAAAATACACATAGTGATCTGCTTTGCTTCTGGTGAAGCTAAGTCCCCATATAAATGTATCAAATTTATGATACCACATCCTTGGTGATTGTTTTAACCCATACAAACGCTTCTTTAACTTGCATACTAGTTCTTTCTTACCCTTCACCACAAAGCCTTGAAGTTGCTTCATGTAGATCTCCTCTTCCAGATCTCTGGGAAGAAAATGTTGTCTTCACATCCATCTATTCTACCTCAAAATCAAAAGTAATAGCAATAGATAAAAGTAATCTAATAGAAGTCACCTTGGCAACAGGAGAAAAAATATCACCAAAATCAATTCTCGACACTTGGGAATAACCTTTTGCTACCAACCAAGCTTTGTATTTCTCCACCTTTCCTTCTACATTTCTCTTCTTTTTGAATACCTATTTTCTGCCGATGGGTTTCCTTCCAGCCGGAAACTCCACCAGATCCCAAGCCTCATTTTTGTGCAAAGATGCCATTTCATCAACCATGGCCTCTTTCCAGAGTTTTCCATCCTCTGAATCTACTACTTCCTTCACAGTTCTGGGATCATCATCAGTAATAGATAAAGTAAAATTTAAATAGAAAGCAGATGGATTATACCTTTTCGGTTTCCTTCTTTCTCGAACTGATCTTCTTACACACGGAGTTTGTGGCTCTTCATCTTCTAATTCCTCTTCTACTATAGAGTATGATTGTTCCTCCTTAAGCTCAAACTCTATCTTCTCAGGTTCGTGTATCTTACCTTGTATGTTGTGACTGCTACATCCATGTCTACTTCTTTACCAGAAGCTGTGCATGTCCTTTGTGTTGTGTGTTCCTAGCCGAGTTGGGATTGATCCCTTTCAGCCTGGAACTCACCTTCACCTTTCTCTCCCTTTGAAGCGTTGGAACCTCTCATACTCATTCCTTGACTCACTGCATTAGTCATACCCTTGCTACTGATAGAGTTATCTTACTTGCCTCTGTGTGACATCGCGGTCAAGGCATTACCTTATGACCCACAGTTGGGACTCCTATAGCAAACGGTCTGAGGTATAATTGGGACTTCTTACCAGGGAGATCCCCTTGACATGTTGGCGGGTCCAACACCGTCAACATTTATGGCGCTAGAAGGAGGGCTTGATGATAAGCAGTGTCCTATCATCCAGTTTTGAACCTTTTCATATCTTTCATGGAGTCTTGCATTCTTCTTCCCCATAGGTGTTTTTTGAAATGTGAAGATGTATCCATATCGAGGAAGATTTTAAATCTCTTGTTTACTTCAATTCCATGATTTATGAGGAAGATGAGTTTACTGACGAATAGGCCAGTCTGTTGCTTGCATTCACACTCCGCGAATCTCCATTTTGTTGGGTGCTCAGCGTACCAGCTGACACCGTGTACTCATGTAAGCACTTCTGTGATCTTATTGAAGAAACATTCTATAATTTTGATCCAGACCATCTTGACCAGAAACTATTACAACAATGAAGGGCTCCACATGAATCTGTTATTGATTTTTGGTAGCGCTTACATGACTTACAGTTTCAAACTCCGAGGATCCAGATGAAGTTCACTTATCTCTGGGACCAGTTCGAGTACTACCTTGAGAAATTTTCCTGTCCCAAGGAAGCTTGATGTCAAGCTTCACTAAACCTTCTTTGTTGATGGAACTGCACAATCCCATGTGGGAGAAGGCACTGTCTCAATGCACTATCCACCTCCCTCAAATTCAACAGTTCCACCATCGTCCAGTGATGTTGAGGATCATGTTCACACATTTGTTCAACTTTCACACCCTCCCAACATCACTCCACTCAATTTTCCTGCAGAGTTGGTTGTGAGTCCTTCGAGTTCCCATATGCATTCTTTTCTTCGACCTCCATCTTCACAATCAGGTGTTCCTCCGGATGATGCTGTCTTGTGTTCATCCATTCTGAACTCTTCACTTGTTATGAACGAGGAACAACCCACTGACAGAGTTGGTGTTGTACAACCAACATGCACTGTCATTCATGAAGAGTATGAGTGGGAGCTTGGGAGCTTGAACATCAAAACTTGACGAAGGATAACTCCCTTTCGTCCGAGCCCCCTCTATTATTTCCTAGCTTCTTTGATGAACCTGCCACCCATGATTTTTCATGTGTGTCTTCATCCATGGATGCACCCATTATTGATCACTCGTAGGACTCACTAGATGTTAGTCCATCATTCGAAAATGGATAGGATAAGTTATTCTTTGAAGATCCACTTAATCCTGGATCTATCTTTTCTAGAAATACAAAGAATGAGTTCGTTTGATTTTCATCTACCCCTCTGTTTGACTCATTTGATCATGAGGATGCCGAAGAATTCATTGATTTTTCTGATCATGGCAGTCGTGATCCATTTGCTTCCAATTTTGATCATGGTCATGAATCTATCACAGTTGATCTTTCAAAGCCACCAGTTTATGATGATCTACCTGATGATGAAGTTGAGACACCCAAGTCTGTTAAGGCACTTCAGCCCGAGCTAATGGTTATGTCAAGCCCTCACTCTCTTGGGGTTAGTCTCACTTCTGATCATGAAACTGTTCAATCACCCAAGGCTCCTCATCACTCATATATATGCATTGAAGATCCATCTCACACACAGATCACACTTCCTCCACTCGAACTGCATGATCGCATTGCTCAGGCATTGGAGGAGTCTTACATTGCAAGCACTCGTTCGCGATGAAAGTTGTATTTGTTTCTTTTGTTTTCTTACATGTCTCAGTCAAGAGTGTGATTTTGCTTCAAAGTTGCACGTAGTGTCACACAACACCATGATAAGTACACAGATTGTCCGTCATGCACATGCACTCACTTATGTCCTGTGGGTGCTTTGAAACATAAAGTGTGGTTGTGTTCACTGTCATATCTTTCTTGTATGCTGGTCTGCACAACTAGGTTACTCACGAACCACGTCTTCACCCACATGGGTCTACCAATGCACTGGTGGCTGCATTGGAAGTATCACTTCACGTGATTATGCCCATGCACCGTTAGTGTAGGAGTAGGAGTAGTGTTTGCTTTCAGTTGTTTGCTTGCATGCTTGTTTGGTTTCATGCATTGTTTTCTTGTTTGTTTGCTCGCTTTGCTCTCATTTTTTATTCTTCTTTTTCTTGGCTTTGTTGTTAGTTCGTTCGCTTTTTTTATTCATAGGTTAGTTCTCATGAAACCATGTCTAACTCATGAAACGAGTTGGGTAAAGTACAAGAGGGTTTTTACAGCTATTTCTACTTGGTTATCTATCATATTGCCTTTGTATGATGAAATTTTTACTCTTAGTCCATGATACGTCAAAGAAAAATACATACTCTTCAAAGTGAACCTTGGTGTAAACGCAATGCTTGCGCGCTAACAAGTGTCACCTTCTCTAGTCGATTTTTTTTGGGTTAACCCTTTTCAGCTCAGTCAAGTAGAGTAAGGTGAGGGGGAAAACCTTAACAGGCACGTCAGAGATACATTAAACTACTTCTCTGCTGGAACAACATCTTTTGCTCTGAATAAGTCGGGATCCATCTTCTACCTCTGAAATGAAAAAGTGCTATGCATAGTGAAAATGAAAAATGAAAAAAATGAAAAGTCAAAAAATTCAAAATTCAAAATGAATAAGGTGAAAGAAGAGAAAGGCTTCTTGCGCAGGGAGGTGATGAAAGTAACTCCACCGAGGTACTAACCAGGCTTGCTGGCAGCGAAGCCATGCTTGTGTTCCTATGTGGCTCCACCAGGGTACTGTCTAGGCTTGCTCGCAGTGGAGCAACACTTGAGATGAAACTAAGACTCTGAAGACTATACTGCTTGTGCAACTATATACCCCTCAAGCCCAATCGAAACAAATGTGCTGCCTTGGCTTGGAATGTTTGTCAATTGACCAAAGTCTTGGCAGATGCTACATTCTACAATCAAGTTAGTGTGAAAACAAGATGAGCTGAAAACTTAACAATACTTCTAGAGGTGTTAGACTCACTTTTCACAAACAAGGACCATTTAGAGAGCTGGAGTTCTACCAGTGTGTTGCCAAGGGTTGTAGCGGCTACAACCACCCTCCAAAATTTTTCCTTAGCCTGTTTAGGAGCCTCCCTTCCAACCTTCATAGCAGCTTGCCTTGCGTCGTCAAGTCCTCAAGCTTCAGTGTCTTTCCTTCTTTCATCCACCCGTCGGCGAGGCAAGCCAACCTTGGCCCAGCTTTTGCCTTCACCAAGGTTGCATTACGCAATCTGGAGAAGGATGGCTCACCTTCCTCTCTAAATTTGTGCATTCTAGCCTAGCATTGGCCTTTTGGACTGAATTGCGCATTTATGGAGGTTAGTGGTTGCTTGGCCCAAAATTTGCGCAAATTTGTCCCTAGGCTAGCAGTCTTTCCCAGCTGGAATCACGCATTGTGCAATCCCAGCAGCTAACTGCCCAATTGGACTGTGTATTGCGTAGTTCCAGTAGTCATTTAGTCTCTCAGTAGCCCAGAATGTCCCTTATGCAGTCTTGGTAGTCGATCTTCTGACCTCTTGGCCAAAATTGCGCAACCTTCATCATCATTCACCCAGGTATGTTACAAGTCACTTCTCATGTTCATTTTTCTTTTTCAATTGATAGATTGCTTGCTATGAGTGTTTCCATGTCTCCAGGTATCACAAGTGCTCATCTGCCTCTCAACAATATAGGTACAATGGTTTCCAAGAGAGAAGAGATGAAGACACCATTCAGAGCACGCTTGGGGATGCAGTCGATCAAGTGTCCATGAGCTTACCTACTCACGAAGACATCAATTTGTTTGTGGACAAGGACATCAAGCAACAACATCACAATGAGAAACATCATGAACAACAATTGAAGGCAGCATATTGAATGCAGGGAATGTGGCGAATGCAGAAAACACCAAAAATGCAAGAGGAAGGTTGTTGACAACATAGAGGCGGAGTAAAGTTGCAAGATCAAGCAGATCCACCGATAATGAAAGAAAATTTGGAGACTTAGGCTATGAAGTGACGGTGCGACATGAAGATCACGCGAAGGCAGAAGATGGAACAAAGAAGGATTTGCATGTGTTGAAGCAGCAACTCAGGAAGAACATGAAGTTGCACAGACAGTCCAATGAGTTTTAGCAAGAATAAGAACAATAGTGGGTGCAACATGCACTCGCGAATGAAACTGCGCCAGTACGAGTTAATAATCCATCCCAGCAGCTAACACAAAGAAGAGATGGTGAGTAATGTGGTTGATCGCATGCAAGGGATTCAACAACATGCATGTCATTATGCGCACGCATGCAATCCAACCCATTCAACACACTCACCGAGATGAAGACAAGAAGCAAGTCCAACTGGGGCTGAACATGTACTTTGGCAAGTTGATGCGCATGACCATCAACACACGCTTGAAGATTAGCAGAGACACTATGCATCAGTGTGTTGCCAGTTCAACTGTACCCAAGAAGACCATGCGCATGTTATTAGACGAGTTGGATGAAGGGGCTGAACCAATGCACCAGTTGTAATGAAGACAATAATTCACTCCAGCAAGATGTCACCATGAGGTGCATGCACACCATCACAAATGACCAAGCTTGGCATCAGGTCACCACCTTCACCATTAGAAGCATGTCAAAGAGTTGGTCTCATCACAGTAGACTGAAAGTTGGTGATGTCTTGCAAGGCTTGCTCAAGCCATGTTGTCTCACATGAGTACATGTGCATTGTAATGTTGAGTCATGTCAAGTGTAAGTCAAGTGTCAATGGTTGGATGTAACAGTCATAGAGTAGGTGAAGGGTCATGAGGGTAGTTGAACTATCACAAAGGGGAATGTCAAGGGTCACCTCACCCTTTGTTATAAATATTCCCTCATAACTCATTGTATGGGCTTTTGGTCAGCCAATATTCTACTAAGACTATCTTGAAGAAGGCTTGGAAAATATTGTAACATGCCTTGGATTCTCCACTGCACGAAGCTAGTACATATATTTGGAGGAGCAGACAGATGTGGCCATAACGTTCCACTGATGGGGCTAGCAGGTTTACATGGTGTATTGTATGATTGTGACTTACACTTCTTTATATAATAAAAGCCAACACATTTTCATGCATATGTTGTTATTTTAGTTAGACTGCTCCAGTTGCCTTAATGATATATGTTGTTTAACTTACGTACTTGTATATGAACTAATTTGTATTCAATTATATGAATCTTGTTGTTAATGTGTTGCATATTTTGTTAATGCTGTCACCATTCGTGTTGATTGCTCTATCAGACATAAGATATAGCTTTCTTTGAACCTTTTTATATCAACCGTCACACTCGTCTTGGACTAATCCATGAGTGTTGTTCATGTTATCTTACATTGTATGTTGTCACTGCCACATCCGTGTCGACTACTCTGCCGAAAGCTGTGCATTTCCTTTGTGTTGTGTGTTCCTAGATGAGTTGGGACTAATCCCTTTCAACCTGGAACTCACCTTCACCTTCCTCTCCCTTTGAAGTGTTGGAACCTCTCATACCCATTCCTTGACTCATTGCATCAGTCACACCCTTGCTACTGACAAAGTTATCTTACTTTCCTCTATGCGACATCGTGGTCAAGGCATTACCTTATGACCAACTGTTGGGACTCCTACACCAAATGGTGTGAGGTCTAATTGGGACTTCTTACCTGGGAGATACACTTGACATGTTGGCGGGTCCAACACCGTCAACAACAACACAACACATACTCATATACACATGGTACAACACAATGAATACACATGGTAGAACACAACACACACATAATACACATGGCACAATACAACATGTACACAAAAATGTTGAAAATATAGAGACCACACTCTCTCTATCCACAAACACAAGGAAGCACCACCTCTAATGTATTTCCCGTTCTTTACCATGTGCATCCACAACCCAAATCCGAGGTTTGTGGTTTCTTCAATTATCCATGGTTTTCCTAGCATGCCCCAGATCACACTGCTTTCATTCTGTTGGTATATCCTTCAATATTCCATATTCATAATATAAACATGAGTGTAATATAAGAATCATATTCGAAAAATACTAAAATCATAGATCAGCTAGGGATACATTTTCCCTCTTGATAATTACACAAATGGGAGTCTTACATGCCATCCACATTTAAATTAAATGAATATAACTATCAATGTTCTACAAGAATGAATCCTAGCAAAACTTGAGAGTCATAATGTCATTCATATATGTATATAAACATTTGTCATCATTATGAACATATATAGATTTACATATGCACATTGAGTTAAGCTCAAGAGAACCTTCCTTGTAGTATTTTCATGGCTACTCTATCACTCTATGTTATTCCCCATGGATCAACCTAACCCACTTGGTTGTTATAGTGTTGTCCAAAATTTATTGGAATCTGTCATAGAAAGTCAGATTTGAGACAAATCCCTTCATTTAATCAAGGCATGCATCGACCAAAGGAATTATTTTACTAGGATTTCTCCCTTTGCCTCCTTTTTCTTCACCTCGTTGTTGTTTCCTATTAAATTGTTTGTATAGGTGATTTCTAGCCTCTTACATTTCATCATTTACACTTGTTGTCATATTTAGGAGTGATGCTCAATCATACACCAATGATTGGTATTTTTCGACCCATCACCCAAGCCCAACCTTTATCATATTTTTCCAACTGTTTAATTATTCGAAGGGCCCCTTTTTAGGTTGTATTTTTGTTGGTCCTTCTCATCTCTTTTACCAGATCCCCATGGATTTCTTGTGACACCCAATAATTTTTTCCAAGACCCAAAGCATGATAATGAAAAGGGAAAATTTGAAAAGTAAACAAAGGCAACCAATACAAAAAGGGAAATCACAACAATTATAAACAAATTTAAATAGAACAACATGACCATGTGAAAATGTATAATCAAAATGATATCAATCCATGAAGTCAATAAATTAAAACCAAAACACATAAGGATTAAAATAAAGAAGTCAAAATTCAACTCAATCCCCATGAGTAAAGCCAGTTCAAGACTTCTTTCCAAGGCTCACAACAACCTTGAAGTCTTACTTTTCCCAAAATATTATACAGGGCAGCCCTTTCCAATGTATATTTGCGTCTTTCAAGGAGATTGAGGGAATGCTTCCTCCTCTTCCTTAGCATTTTGTGTTTCATATTCATGTACATGTGGTTTGCAAGTTTTATCCTTTTTGTTATTATTCCTATGGGGACAACCCTTTATCAGATGATTTTTTCCACAATACCAGCAAGAAAATACCCTATTTTCCATTTTAGCCTCATGGGGCCTTTTCCTGTCAATATCATTTTCTCCTTTTGAAGATTCAATTTGATATGTCAATTCATGTGGATGTTTTTTCAGTTCAAAGTTCCACTCAACTTGTTCTTGTTGTTTCCCAGTGAGCTTCCTAAGTTCTGCCTTGCATATATTTAGCTCATATTCCAAGTTCCTAAGCTCAAACTCCAAATTCTTGAAGGTTCTTTTCCATTTGATGGATTTCCCTCTTTCTCATTCTTAATGGACTTCATCCATATCCTATTGCACCATGCCACAATCCATGTTTCCTTTTTCTACCACTATGTCTTGCTATGTGCTTCCACATACACTCAACTATTAGTTCATTAATGAAATAAAACACATATACCCGTTGTCATCTTACCATGTTAAGGCAATAACATTACCTTGCAACTATTTACACATCCTTAAAATTGTTATCAGCCACAGTTACCATCATGTTATTGCAAATGTTTGAATTTAATCCTTGATCTAGTCTAATAGCATAATTAAAATCAATCTCTTTACGTAGACGATCATTACCATATTTGAATAAGATTTTAAACATTTTAAAAATATTCGACCTTATTATTAAGGCCAACAATCATGGCATCTCCAATCACATGGGGTCAGTTAGGAAACCAAATGCATCTATCAATATTTATAATTTTTCACATTTATGAAATGCAACATAGTACTTGCATGTAATCCCAAGTTAGCACATAATTATTCATTACACTTTTACATCCAACATCCACTTAGCACATGGAAATAATCAATATAATTTCATGATTATAGTGCTATAACCAACACTTATAATAATAAATTATCAAACCACTTGAATCTCTAATATAATCACAAACAATAAACCTTCATTTCTTCTGTGATATAGCCCATCTGGTCTAAGTGTTGAACCTAGAAGCTCTGATACCACTACATAACATAACCCCTACTATCCCCTACTGAGGTAGAAGGAGGAAGTTACTCTAAGGACCTAGCCTCCAATGTCTCGTTACGTAAATGGGGTCCAAATTTTTCAACCTTTTTAACTTCTTCAAAACTTGAAGAATGGTTGACATCATTCTATTCTTCTCGTCAAGACCTTTCCAATGATATAAATTCTTCCCCAAATTGACTCCCAAATTAAAATATATGACCATTCAAAGATTATCATATTTGATAGTGCCATATCATTTACCTGCCATGGGGCACCCACGTGATCTCCACACAGATACCCACTTTGTGGCCTTGTCACTACCACGTGGATGTTCTACATAATTGCCAAACAATTTACATTGAGTCATGTACAAACTTATAACAATATATATTATATATACCATGTGTGTGTGAGAGCCTTCCAGGACCACCTCACCTCAGAAATAAGATGGCGATGGGTTCCATATAGTTCTTGGTTGAAATTTTCAAGTACTACCTTCCAGGGTATGTGGCAATGTACACCTCACAATAATGCTAATCTTCCCCCTTGACTTATACATAGATGTATTCATGCCACACGACACTTGTCACCACTGAACAAGCCTTATGTTCCATGCCACCCTAGGAATTAAAGCCCTAGAGTTCTACCATGCCCTATGTTCGAAATGTCTGGGGTTCATGATCTAGGGTGACATCACCAAAATTAAACACCTAGGGTGACATCATCCATTGTCACAACCTTCACGTGGCTTGAATCCCACGTAAATCTTCGAATCCCTAGAAATCGCAATTTCCACATTATATGGGGATTTGGGGCTCCTCCACCTCAACGCACCAACAATTTAACATCCAACCCACCCCATTATATTGTCTTAGCATTTCAATCCCAATAGGATAGTCCCAAACTCCCTTTGAAACCTCTGGGGTCCATCTAGTGGTGGAAAAACTTATGAGATTCAACAACTCAGATCTCTAGCTCGTGCGCCCTTAGTCATGACACCTAGCCATATGGTTGATAAGGAGTTTGCTTCCTTCCTCCTTCGACTAATGAAGTTCAAACCCAAACGACATACACAAACACATTTTGGGCCTTTTCATGTCCTCAACACTCGGTTACAATGCTCGCACATATGGGCCTATTCAACTCGAAGGTTGGGCCCTTAAAGCCTTAAGGTCTAGCCCTTGCTCAACTCCATATGTGTACATACATATAGTCGTGGAGCTCTTAGAGTTATCCCTCCTAAGCTTTGTATGTGCATATATCTATATATTATCCTCACTATCCCTCCTTAACTTGCAGAGGCTTCGACCCCTCTTGCATATATATAGACGAAATATATCCAAAGCTTTTTAATGATTCAACCAAGTTCGACCTAAAAAATACTTTATATATGTATATATATGTATAATATGTATATGTGTATATGTATATGTATATGTATATGTATATGTATATATATTGTATATGTACATATATATATATATATATATATATATATTATATATATATATATATATATATATATATATATATATATATGTATTATGTATATATATTTTAGGAACACATTATCCTTCCCGAGATTATAAGGAAATGCCCTTGACACTTGTAGGATTTTAGAGGCTATCTTCTTGAATATCAAAATGTACAAAGTAAGGCATATTATTAGAACTCTCCTTTTAATGCAATAACTTAAGTGGTAACAAAAATTTACCCATCCCATTCAGTCAAATTTAATCCCACCCTCACACAAAGAAACATATAGCTGCTACATCCAAGCAACTTGAGCTAAGTTCAGGCTTAGGAATTAAATGCAAAAATGGAACTAATCCTTGAAAACTTTGCACAAGACATTAGCAGACCTCATTATGCAGAAAAATAACATCCCTCAACAATTCTTCTTAATAGTAACAACACATTTGATAGTAACATGATGTTTGTATAAACAACTCATCTAACAATACCCATGCTTCACATAGTAATCACAAAGCAAGCCCATTAATACTACACAATCTATGCACACACGATTAACTGAGATGATTAGAGTCTATAGTAATTATGCATTTTTTCCCTTTAATTAAATTCATCAATTAATTTTTTTTTTTCATAAATGAGTTATGGGTTTTTTTAACACGTGATATTGATTAGCCATGGTATTGGCACATTTTTTTGTAACATAATTTATTTACAGATTAAGAAAATCCATGATAAAGTGGAGTAAATATCCATAGTTAAGAATCTTGTTAAATGTTTTTTCTAAATGTATATATATATTTAATTTATATATTAAATTTTTTAATCATTAATTATTATTATTATTATTATTTAAAAAAAGTTTAATATAGTTAATTTTTATGATTTTTTTTTAATTTTAGTAATTTAAAATGTATAATAAAATAAATATTGTGATGGTTATTATGGATAGATGCTTATTGGCGTGTACGAACTTTTGGTTAGTCACATATTGGAAAATTTGTTTTAAGTAATAGTTTAATTTGGAGAATAATTTGGCTAGATTTAGAAAATAATCATTTTAAGCCTATGGATGAATTTTATAAGTTCCATAGTTTTACTTTGAAGAGGTTTGATCAGGAAACCGAGGTAAGGCCATTTAAATCCATTGAATTTTATTAAAGGAGAAAAGGAAGGGTTGGATTGTCATGGTTGCTTGCATTTTAGTGGAGACTTCACTGGAACTAAGTGATGCAGGAGCATCCAAATGAAGAGGCAACAACTGGGAGATGTTGCTTGTTATTTTTATTTTCATTTTATTTTGAAAAATAAGGAGGAAAACACTTAAAGTTTATGTTTCATTTAGTTTCATTTTGTGTCATTTTAAATTAAGGTTGAATAAGCCATTGTTAGTTTTTGAGTTAGACAAAATAGGATTAGATAGGAACTAGTTTGAAGAAATTGTTTCATAACTAAAGAACAGTTCCTCGAACTGTAAAAGAAACTGCTAATGGTGTATTGAAAAGGAAACAAGAGAGAAGAGTAGGGGGTTAGCCATATTAGAGGGCGTTTGTAAGCCTATGGTAGAACATGGAACAACGACCACTAATAAGAAAAAATCAGGCCAGAGAGAGATAGAGATCTCATTTTGTACTTGTGGTTCATATTTCTACATATACAGAGATTTAATTCAAGATTGTGTTAGTGTGTGTTTTGATGTATTGAATGTATAAGAGATTTGCATAATCTATATGTATGCATGCATTTGACGAATACACAGAGAGGAAAGAAGGATAGAGGATTGTAAAGGTCCATAGAACCAACCCAAAGAACCCAAATAATATTCTTGAATGATTGTCATAAAGAAATCACTGTTAGAAAATTATATATTATAGAGCAATGGAACACATAGAATATTGCATAAATATAAACACAGAAAACACATAAAACCAGAGAGACACAGATATACGTGGTTCACCCAGTTTGGGCTATGTCCACCCCGAATAGCCAATCCTTCCTTTCTATTATCCAACAAAATGAAGAGACACAACCTATAGCAGATCCGTTGTAATATCCTCTATTTTCTCTCAGACTCTCACCTCTCTGTTTCTCACTCAAAGAATACACATCTATTATATAGCCTCAATACAATGCCCTCATACAAAGAGAGGGGTTGCCTTCTAGGGCAAAAAAACCCTAAACTAAACATAAGTTCTACCGTCAGATCATCCACCTAATGAATGACCCAGATTGACTAGAAATTACTATACTTTTACAGGGCAATTTTACATCTGTTTTTAGCTTGGGGGTGTTGCCCCTGAAATCCCTACGTGGAGGGGTGTACAATCTTCCTGGGGTATAGATTCGGCTGAAAACAAAGACCTCTAGATAATCATGCTCCACACCCAACAATCTCCCACTTGGAGAATGATTGTAGCAACTCGACCGCTGCTTCATTTGCTGGACAATGACTCCTCTTTGGACTTGGCTATTTCTCATCTTCATCGTCATCCTTGAAGGCCAATTGAAACTGAGCATATTCTCAGTTTCTCCCTAGTTACAACTTTGGTTAGCATATCTGCAGGATTCTAGCTAATGTGTATCTTTTCCAGCTTCAACTCTCCATTTTCCAACACTGATCATATGAAATGGTACTTGAGCTGTATGTGTTTAGTCCTGGAATGAAATGTTGAGTTCTTTGCAAGATGAATGGCACTTTGGCTATCACTGTATAACGTGTCCATATCATGCTTCTTACCCAATTCACCCATAAACCTTTGTAACCAAATCATTTCTTTACTAGCCTCTGTAGCAGCAACATACTATGCTTCTATTATTGAAAGTGCAACAACACTTTGGATTTTTGAAACCCAACTAATAGATGTTCCACCTACAGTAAATACATATCTTGTAGTGCTCCTCCTGTTATCTTTGTCACTTGCCATATCTACATCAACATATCCCTGTAGAGAAATGCTTGAACCACCAAAGCATAATGCTTGATTTGTGGTACTTTTCAAATATCTGAGAATCCATTTCACTGCCATAAAATGTTCATTTCCTGGATTGTTCATGTACCTTTTTACAACTCCCACTGCATGTGCAATATCAGGCCTTGTGCAGACCATTGCATACATTAAACTTCCAACTGCTGATGCATATGGAACTTTAGACATATAATCTGTGTCTTCTTGGGTCTTTGGGCACATTTCCTTACTAAGTTTGAAATGGCTAACAAAAGGTGTACTAACTGGTTTTGCATTGTGCATATTAAATCTTTTCAACACCTTTTGTATGTACTCATTCTGAGACAATGTTAATTTGTGATTTTTCCTATCTCTAGTTATTCTCATGCCAAGGATTTGTTTTACAGTTCCCAAATCCTTCATTGCAAATGAATTTTCCAATTTTCTTCTGAGTACATTTATTTCCTGCATGTTAGACCATGCAACAAGCATGTCATCCACATACAATAAAAATATAATATAGTTGCCATCATTTTGCTTTTTTAGGTAAACAAAATGATCAGAGTGACATCTAGTATAACCTTGTTCAAACATAAACTTGTCAAATTTTAGATACCACTGCCTTGGAGCCTGTTTTAAGAAATACAAGCTCTTCTTCAACCTACACACTAGTTTCTCCTTCCCTTTCACCTCATAACCTTGTGGATACTGCATATATATCTCTTCCTCAAAATCCCCATGGAGAAAGGCTGTCTTTACATCTAACTACTCAAGATGCAAATCTTCAACTGCTACTAGACTTAAAATAGTTTTGATTGTAGTCATTTTAACAACAGGAGAAAATATTTCATAAAAATCAATACCTTTCTTCTGTGCAAACCCCTTCACCACAAGTCTAGCTTTGTACCTTTGTTTTCCTTCATCTTCTTCCTTCAGCCTAAACCCATTTATTATTCAATGTAGTTTTTCCTGCAAGCAACCTAACTAAGTCCCAAGTCTGGTTATGCATTAAGGAGTCCATCTCTTCTTCCATGGCTACCTCCCACTTCTTCTTGCTTTCAACCTGCATTGCTTCTTCATAACATTTGGGTTCACTAGAATCAGTCAATAATAAATAATATAATGAAGGAGAGTATCGTTCAGGGGGTATACTAATCCTGGTAGATCTTCTAACACCACTTTCAGGTGTTTGGGGTCCCTGTTGCTGTTGTGGTGGTTGTTGTTGTTGGGGTTGTTGTTGCTGTGGTTGTTGATTATTATTATTTTCAGGCACCTTTACTTTTTCACTGATCTCATCAAGAACTGTGTATTCCTTGTTTTCTTTGTCCTATTTCTTTTCCTGCAACTGATTCTTATACAAGACCTTTTCATTGAATATTACATCTCTGCTCCTAATGATTTTGTGATTTTCATAATCAAATAAGCGATAACCAAAATCATTAACACCATATCCAATAAAGGTACATTTCTTTTATTTTGCCTCAAGCTTTGTTCTGTTTTCTTTATTAATATGGACAAAGGCCTCACAACCAAAAGGCCTTAAAAAGGAGTAGCTTACCTTTTTACTTGTCCATGCTTCCTTTGGAACACCACCATCCAAGGAACTTGAAGGCCCTCTGTTTATTAGATAAACAACAGTATCTACAGCATTTGCCCAAAATTGTAAAGGCAATCCTGCATGCAATCTCATGCACCTTGCATACTCCATGATTGTTATGTTCACCCTTTCTAACACACCATTTTCTTGTGGTGTTCTTGGAACTGTCTTCTCTCTGTGCATTGCATGCTCTAAACAGTTCCTATCAAACTCTTTGCTGCAATATTCACCTCCATTGTCTAATCTGAGACACTTCAATTTCTTTCCTGTCTCAATCTCAACCAAAGCTTTCCATTTCTTTAAAGTATCAAATACATCAGATTTATTCTTAATACAATCAATCCAATTTTTTCTAGTTGCGTCATCAATAAAAGTAACATCATAGTGAGAGCCATAGAGAGATCATACATGAGTAGGTCCCTATACATCTGTATGTACAAGCTCTAATTTTTCACTCTTATTTTCTTTCACAACTCTCAGAAATATGACTCTTTTGTTTTCCATAAATGCAATTCTCACAGAAGTCCAAATCAACATTCTTCAAACCTGACAACAAATTCCTTAAGTGAAGAATCTTCATCCCCTTCTCACTCATGTGTCTGAGCCTATGATGCCATAATGCCGCATATACTCCTTTAGAAGTTAAAGCATTAACAGAGTTAGAAATACCATTGCATAAATATAATGTACCAACCTTTTCACCTTTTGCTATTACCAGGGATCCTTTAGTGACCTTCCAAGCTTTATCTATGAAAGTTGTCACACAACCTTCACCGCCTAACTACCCTGTTGATATCAGATTTTTCTTCAGATCTAGAACATGCCTTACCTCCTTTAGTAGTCATTGGTTTCTATTCTATTGTTTTACAAGAACCTTACCCATTCCAACAATTTTACAGGGTTTATCATCACCCAAACGGATTTGTCCAAAATCTTCTTGAACATAGTCATGAAAATATTTCTTATCAGGTGTGGCATGGAATGAGGCCCCTAAATCTACCACCCATGAATCAGTAATATTTTCGAAAGAAAGAATCAAAGCATCTTGTAACACCTCACCTGTGACATTTGCTTCATGATTGTTTTATTATTGTGCATCTCCTTCTTTTCCCTTCTGAGATCTACAGTCTTTCTTTAGGTGTCCTTTCTTTCTGCATTTCCAGCACACTATCCCCGATCTGGACTTGGATATGCCTTTCCTTGATTTAGTGTGATATACTGAGCTCTTTCCTCTTTCAATTTTTCTTCCCTTAGAATCTGCACTTAAAGCATTACCCGATGTCTCACCAGAGCTTTTCCGTCGCATTTCCTCGCTAAGGATAGCAATGACAACATCATCAAACTTTAAAGTACTAGATCCAGAAACAGAGTTACTAATGGCCATTACTAAACCATTCCAACTTTCTGGAAATGAGCACAAGAATAACAGAGCTCTAACTTCATCATCAAAGTTTATCCCTACAGAACTTAACTGACTTGTAACATTATTAAAATCATTTAAATGGTCTGCAACAGATCCACCTTTCGACATCTTCATATTAAATAAATGTTTCATAAGAAATACCTTGTTTGAGGCCGAGGGTTTTTCATATAGTTTTGCCAACGCCTTAATCAAACCCTCTGTCGTTGTTTCCTTTGAAATGTTGAAGGTGACCGATGCTGTGAGGCATAACCATACTGTTCCAAGTTCCTTTCTATCAAGAATATTCCATTCTTCATCTGTCATACCCGTCGGCATCTTTGTTTTTCCGCCTAATGGTAGGTACAGATCTTTCTGATACAGATAATATTCCATCTACATCTTCCACAGCGAGAAGTTTTGGCCGTGAAATTTCTCGACCCTAAACTTACCATCTTCTCTCATTGCTCCCACTCGAACCAGGAACCGTTCTTTCCTGTGAGTTTATCAGCCAAATAGACCTTCGACTCTAATACCAGTTGTTGGAAAATTATATATTACAGAGCAATGGAACACATAGAATATTGCATAAATATAAACACAGAAAATGCATAAAACCAGAGAGACACGGATATACGTGGTTCATCTAGTTTGGGCTACGTCCACCCCGAACAGCTAGTACTTCCTTTCTATTATCCAACAAAATGAAGAGACATAACCTACAACAGTTCTGCTATAATATCCTCTATTTTCTCTCACAGTCTCACCTCTCTGTTTCTCGCTCAGAGAATACACATCTATTATACAGCCTCAATGCAATGCCCTCATACAAAGAGAGGGGTTGCTTTCTAGGGAAAAAAAAACCTTAAACTAAACATAAGTTCTACCATCAGATCATCTGCCTAATGAACAACCTAGATTGACTAGATATTACTATACTTTTACAAGGAAATTTTACATCTGTTTTTAGCTTCAGGGGCGCTACCCCCAAAACACCCGTCGTGGGACCACTGGCCCCTGGACCCCCCAGTCGGGGGGGATGGGCTCCCCCGAACCCCCGCAGAGGGGACAAGTCCCCCCCGCACCCCCCTGCATGGAAGGGTGTACAATCTTCCTGGGGTATACATCCATCTGAAAACAAAGACCTCTAAATAATCATGCTCCACACCCAACAATCACAAATGTTAAGCTCAGGAGGGAGTCGTAGCGGAACAATGGGGGATGAAGACTGGAACCATTGAATAACCAAAAACCGCAGAGAAAACATAGGAACAACGTAAAACCCAATTGAAGAGGATATCGGAGAAGTGAAAGATCGACGCTCAATAGCCGTTGGATCTTTCCGATCAATGGCCAGGATTAAGTCGCAGCAAGGGGAACTAGTGGTATCGCATCGGAGGAAAGCTTCAAGCCTTTTGTGATAGCAATGCACGATAACATCATTGACCATTGGATCAAGGCTCTGATCAATGGTGGAGGAGTTTAAACAAATATCGCATCGCAGTGCCCCATTGATGAATTAACCTTTCGGCCTTTGGAATTGTGACATGCGATATGGGAGTGGACCCAACAAGAGAACGAACGTAGGTTCATGTTATTTGAAGTTCAGAGTGTTGGTCACAAATCAGATATGTAACGGCCCTTTGACAAGTGCGATTTGAAATGGTGATTTTCGATATTGGAGCAGACCCAATAAGGTTATAGGGGTGCAATTTTTTAACATTTGAAGTCCGTAAAGTTATCACATATCGATGCTATAAAGGAATGTTGATGGACTATGAAAGATTGAGATTGCAATAAAGGTATGCCTCGATAATTGTGTAGAGCTTGTGTTAAAAGTGGAAAAGGCATGTTTATAGTGTACTTCTATTATAAAAGACATATAATAGAAATAGTGTCAAGATGAAGGATTTATGTGTAAGTCCAACATTACCATATTTATAAAGTGCGGTTTGTTTTATATGTGGCTTAAGGATTGCATAAGGTTTATAAGGGTTGTGTTATAAAGTTATGATAACAATAATTGTTCAAGGCTGGGCTATTGTAATGAATTATTCCGCAGAGATTAAGAAAAGGGCCTCAACCATTGAGGTGTGAAGACTAGATACACGTGAATAGCCCTGTTACAGGTTTCCCTGTGTCATTTTGGTATAAGAGCAGGTTTTTTCCTTTCTCTCAGCAAAGATGGAGGTGGGAAGAAGGGGTCGAGGAAGAGCTGTCAAAAGAGAAGCATATGAAGGGTTATGAGAAGAGATTAGAAATTTAACTGCACGTTTGGTAGTGGTGGAACTAGGGAGGCGTAGAGAACTAGAAAGTGGGGATGATAGTGAGGAGGAAAACGTAGCCACGACAGATGGGTCAGATGACGAAGGACCGGAAATTAAGCTATTGAGGTCAGTTTTGTTACCTAGCAGCAAGCCAAGACCGAAGCTCTCTAATTATGATGACAGTTTGTCCACAGAGGCCTTGTTAAACTGGATAAGTGAATTAGATAAATATTTTGAGTATGAAGAAATCAGCGAAGACAAGAGGGTCAGGTTTTCTATCACCAAATTGAAGGGACATGCAACATTATGGTGGGACAGTGTACAGGTAGAAAGGAGATTAAACAAACCATTGATTAAAAAATGGGACAGGATGGTTGCTAGAATGAAGAACAAGTTTCTGCCTAAAGATTATCAAATGTCACTTTATAGACAAGTATAGAACTTGAAGCAGAGAATGATGACTGTGAAGGAATATACTGAAGAATTTTATAAAATTAACCTGAGAGCTGGTTATGTAGAAGATATCCCTGAGAAAACAACAAGGTTTGTGAATGGTCTACGGATGGAGATCCTAGACGAAATTAGCATTCTTTCCCCTAAGACCATGGAGGAAGCTTATCAAAGTGCTTTGAAGGCGGAGGAAAAGATTGCTAGGAAACAAAATGCCAGAAGAGGACGTGGTTTTGGTAGAGGTTGAGGACAGACCTTTGGCAGAGGTAGGACTACCAACAACAATGAAGAGGGTAGTAATTCGAAGACTTCGGGATAGAGTGAAAGGGAAGGTAACACCAGAGGAGGAAGGTCATACTAGCGAGGAAGAGGTAATGGCAGAGGCAGAAGAAATTCCTATCAGTGTTACAAGTGTCACAAGTGTCACAAGTGGGGACACAGGTCCTTTGAATGTCCTAAAAATGAACAAACTGGGCAGAGGGGAGCATATGTCACTCAGCCTGATGAAGTGGAGGCACCGCCACAAGAGGTGGAGAATATACCAAAAACCAGGGAAGCCTTGGTGTTGAACAAGGTATTATTAAAACCAACTAAGGAAGTAGCTGATTAGACACAGAGGAAAGCATTGTTCCGTACTGTCTGTAAGCCACACGAAAAATGCAGTAAATTGATTATTGACAGCGAGAGCACTGATAATTTGGTAGCTACAGAGATGGTGGAGAAACTGGGCTTGAAGAGAGCAAAACAACCAACTCCATACAGGGTGTCGTGGTTGTAGAAGGGACACCAATTGTTAGTTGATGAACAATGTGAGGTAGATTTTCATATAGGCAAGTACAAGGATAAAGTAACTTGCGACATAATGCCGATGGACATGTGCCATATTCTGCTAGGCAAACCATGGCAGTATGATAGAGAGGTTTTCCATGACGGAGTGGAAAATTGTTACAGATTTTTTAAAGATGGGATTAAGCATAACTTGGTACCCATGAAGGAAGAGGAGACAACAAAAACAAGTGGAACGAAAGCATTTCTGCTAGGAGGAAAGGAGTTTCTGTGACAGATTGAGGAGAGTGAATTGGGTTATGCAGTTGTGAGAAGACCAAGGGCAGTGTTAGTACACACCAACCTTACTGATTTACCTGTGGAAGTACAGAACATGCTACAAGAATTTAGTGATATTGTGGTAGACGATCTACCAGAAAAATTACCACTGAAATAGAGCATTAGTCACCATATTGATTTTATTCCAGAAACGAGTTTTCCAAACAAGGCTGCCCATCGAATGAGTCCAAAGGATAATGAAGAAATTCAGAAGTAGGTGCAGGAGTTGTTGGATAAAGGACTGATTCGGGAGAGTTTAAGCCCTTGTGCAGTTCCGACTGTTTTAGCTCCCAAGAAAGGATGTGAGTGGAGAATGTTCATGGATTCCTGGACCATTAACAAGATCATCATCAGGTACAGATTCCCTTTACCTTAGATGGATGATATGATGGATTGTTTGAGTCGAGCAACGTACTTTTCAAAGACAGACTTGAAAAGCGGCTACCACCAAATCAGAATTCGAGAAAGTGATGAGTGGAAGACAACTTTTAAGACTAATGAAGGCTTGTACGAATGGCTGGTTATGCCATTTGGATTGATTAACACCCCTAGCATGTTCATATGATTGATGAATGAGATGATGAAGGAATTCATTAGTAAATTTCTGATTGTGTATTTAGATGATATACTTATATTTAGCAAGACAAAGGAAGAACATTTTCGACACGTGAGGTATGTATTGGAAAAATGTCAGCAGAATAAATTACTGATAAATTTGAAGAAATGTTCTTTTTCAAGAAAGAGTTAATTTATTTGGAATTTGTGATTTCTGAGAATGAACTAAAAATGGATCTGGAAAAGGTTGCAGCCATAGTTCATTGGTCGTCTCCCAAAAGTTTATTTGAGGTACGAAGTTTTCATGGATTGGCGAGTTTTTATCGGAAAGTTATTAAAAATTTCAGTAGGATTTGTGCACCCATGCTGGAAACCATTAAGAAGACAAATCAACCTTTCCATTGGACAAAGATGACAGAGAAGAGATTTCAATTATTCAAAAGGAAGATTACCGAAAAATAGATTTTGAGATTACCAAATTTTAACAAACGTTTCCAAGTTCGTTGTGATGTCAATGGGACAACCATTGGTGCAGTACTCAGTCAAGAGGACAAGCTAATAGTATATTTCAGTGAAAAACTAAATGAAAGTAGGCAAAAATACACATCCTATGACAAGGAATTTTATGCGATGGTTCAAGCACTAAAGCATTAGAGACATTATCTGTTGGCCAATGAATTTGTCTTATTTGCAGACAATTCTGCATTGCAATATATTATGTAGTAGCATAAGCTGAACCATAAACATGCCAAGTGCGTGGAGTACTTGCAGAGTTTTACGTTTGTTTTGAAACACATCAGTGGTCAAGCCAACAAAGTGGCAGATGCGTTAAGCATGAGAAATTTAATCCTACAAGAAAGTACAATACAAGTATTAGGATTTGAACATCTTAAGGACTTGTATGAGACAGATGCAGATTTTAAGGAAGCTTATGAAGCTTGCCAAAATCCATTGTTGAGGGATAACAATCCATGGCTGGACTATAATATGCAAGAAGGATTTCTGTTAAAAGGAGGGAATTTGTGTATTCCAGAATGTTCTATGAGAGAGAACTTAATCCAGGAAAAGCATAATGGAGGTTTAGCTGGGCATTTTGGCATAGACAAGACCTTAGATCAGTTGAGCCACTTTTACTACTGGATGAAGATGTGCAAAGATGTACAAAGGTTTATGACTAGATGAAAAGTGTGTCAGCTTGCAAAGGGACACAACCAAAACACAGGGTTGTATACGCCCTTACCCATTCCGAATAGACCATGGGACTCAGTCAGTTTAGACTTTGTCTTAGGTCTGCCAAAGACACATCAGGGATTTGACTCCATCATGGTGGTGGTGGATCGTTTCACCAAAATGGCACATTTCATTCCATGCAGGGAAACCAGTGAAGTCGCACATGTAGCACATTTGTTCTTTACCGAGATAGTTAGATTGCATGACTTACTGAAGTATATTGTTTTGGACCGAGATGTTAAGTTTACAAGACATTTTTGGCGAACCTTATGGAAGAAATTAGACACCAAACTAAACTTTAGTTCAGCTTATTATCCATAGACCGATGGTCAAACCGAAGTGGTGAATCGAAGTCTGGTAAACTTATTAAGGAGTCTGGTTGGAGAAAATTCTCAACAGTGGGATCATGTGCTTGCACAAGCAGAAATTTCTTACAGCAATTCGCCCAACTGAAGCACGGGCAGTAGTCCTTTCCAGATCATATACAGAATGCACCCACATGGAGTACATGAGTGACGGGATTTGGGACAATTGGAGCACAGAAGGGCTAATGGTGAAGACTTAGCAAAGGCAATCAATGATCTTCATGAACAGGTGAAATTAAAATTACAGAACAACAACCAAAGATACAAGCAGAAGGCAGATTTGAAAAGGCGGGAGGTACAATTCGATGTAGGAGACATGTTATTAGCACATCTATGCAAGGAGAGGTTTCCTACGGGCGAATACAACAAGTTGAAATGGAAAAAAATTGGGCCTTGCAGGATTCTTTAGAAGTTTTCTGCGAATGCTTACGAACTGCAGTTACCCCCAAGTATTGGAATTTCACCGATTTTCAATGTAGTAGATCTGTACCCCTACATTGCGCCAGAGGACGAAGACAGTTTGAAAAGACGAACACGGGACACCTAGAAAGAGAATGATTCATGGATTAAACAAATGCCCCCAGCAAAGCCTCTAGAGATCGAACAAATCCTAGATACCCAAGTGGCTAGACAAACTCGACAGAAGGAATATTTGCAGTACCTAGTCAAGTGGAAGGGTCATCCTATTGAAGATAGTTCTTGGTTAGATGGTGGCCAGATTCAAAGCGCCAAGTACTCTATTGAAGAGCTCATGGATAGGAGCCATGAGTTTAATTTACCCCGGGAGCTTGATGCAGGAGCATCCAAATGAAGAGGCGACAACTGGGAGATCTTTCTTGTTATTTTTATTTTTGTTTTATTTTGACAAATAGAGAGGAAAACACTTCAAGTTTCTATTTCATTTAGTTTCATTTTGTGTCATTTTAAATTAAGGCCGAATTAGACAAAATAGGATTAGATAGGAACTAGTTTGAAGAAATTGTTTAATAACTGAGGAACAATTCCTCGAATTGTAAAATAAACTGCTAATGATGTATTGAAATGAAACAAGAGAGAAGAGTAGGGGGTTTAGCCAGATTAGAGTGCGTTTGTAAGCCTATGTCAGAACGTGGAACAATGGCCACTGATTAGAAAGAATCAAGCCAGAGAGAGACATAGATCTCATTTTGTACTTGTGGTTCATATTTCTAAATATATAGAGATTTAATTCAAGACTGTGTTAGTGTGTGTTTCGATGTATTGACTGATAAATTGAATGTATCAGAGATTTTCATTATCTTTATGTATGTAGGCGTTCGACGAATACACAGAGAGGAAAGCAGGACAGAGGATTGTAAATGTCCGTAGAACCAACCCAAAGAACCCAAATAATACTCTTGAACGATTGTGATAAAGAAATCACAAAGGTTAAGCTCAGGAGGGAGTCATAGCAGAACAACGAAGGATAAAGACTGGAACCATTAAATAACCAAAAATCGTAGAGAAAACATAGGAACAACGTAAAGCCCAATTGAAAAGGATAGTAGAGAAGTGAAAGATCGATGCTCAGTAGCTATTGGATCTTTACGATCAACGACCAGGATTAGGTCGCGCGAGGGGAACTAGTGGTATCGCATCGGAGGAAAGCTTCAAGCCTTTTGCAATAGCGATGAGCGATAACATCGCTAACCGTTGGATCAAGGCTTTGATCAATGGTGGAGGAGTTTAAACAAATATCACAACGCAGCATCCCATTGATGAATTAACCTTTGGGCCTTTGAAATTGCGACATGCAATATGGGAGCGGACCCGACAAGAGAATGAATGAGGGTTCATGTTATTTGAAGTCCGGAGTGTTGGTCACAAATCGGATATGTATCGGCCCTTTAACAAGTGTGATTTGCGATATTGGAGCGGACTCAATAGGGTTATAGGGCGCAATTGTTTAACATTTGAAGTCCGGAAAGTTATCTCATATCGGTTGCGATAAAGGAATGTTGATGGACCGCGGAAGATTGCGATAAAGGTATGCCTTGATAACTATGCAGAGCCCGTGTTAAAAGTGGAAAGGCCATGTTTATAGCATACTTCTATTATAACAGACATATAATAGAAATAGCGTCGATATGAAGGATTTATGTGTAAGTCCAACATTACCATAGTTATAAAGTGGGGTTTGTTTTATATGTGGCTTAAGGATTGCGTAAAGTTTATAAGGGTTGTGTTATAAAGTTCCGATAACAATAATCGTTCAAGGCTGGGCTTTTGTAATGAATTATTCTACAAAGATTAAGAAAAGGGCCTTAACATTGAGGTGTGAAGACTAGATACATGCGGGTAGCCTTGTTACAGGTTGCCTTGCATCACTAAGTAACAAAGGGCCACAATATGGTGGAAAATGTTGGTTATCTGCAACAATGGAGGCACTCTTTAAGGGTAATTGCAGTCCCAATCATGCAATCCAAGGCGACGTATGGAAATCACTTTGCATGGCTTCGAATGCATGTAACGACAATATACCATTCTCCAAATTCAAGATGTAAACACAAGAATTCTCAGCATTAAAAGTTTGATTTTACATAGAAATGTTTGACTCGCTGGACAACCAAGTTTGGTGAGGAAGTTGATGATGATGAGTTCACGTGATCAATTATGCCTTGTTGCTTTGATTGAGAAATTTATTTTAAAATAAAATAAATAAGTAAATGAAAAATGGAAGGGAATGTAGGTGAGGTATTGTGAAGGAAAGAAAACAAAGACATGCATATTAATATAGATATAATACTAGCACAATTACATTAGCAAATGTGGTTGATATAAGTTAAGGCTTCATTTTCCATTATTTATATGTCAATCAACTTTTGTAAATGAAGCCAATCAACATAAATTAATATTATTTATTAACATTAATATTATTTATATTAAAAACATTAGTGTCATTAAAGGTAACCGAGCCTGAACTTTCTACAAATTTTAAGGATTTGTATTAATGAAAAGGATTAACATTATAAAATAAAAATTAATACCATGACTTTTTTACAATACCATGGCTTGAGAGTACCGCAACCAAAAAACCATAATTCAGAATTATATGACATTTCATATTTATAAGTTAAATCTCTATCATATATCTAATAATGAGTGATAATTAAAATAAAATTCTCAAAATCCTATTCTAAAAATAGACAAATAATGGCAGAAATGTCCTCAGACACGTAATTTTATTAATCAAAAAAAATAATTACATAATTTGATTTTGCAAGAGTTTACACCTGAACAACCAAACACTCTTGCAATGAGCTATTTATAAGCTCCATGTCCTAACTACCTCTAATTACGGATCACTTATTTAATAACAAGTGTACATTTACAACAAATGCTATTCAAACCAACTAGCTAACAAATCTCCTAAAATAGAGTCTAAGATACGACACATTTGGAGAGTCATGTCTTGTTACAACAATATACTAATTCTAATTGTCTCCATTAAATAATTAAACATTCTAGAATAATAATTATTAATTTAATTTCTTAAATAATAATTATTTTATTCAATTTTATAACCTATATAATAATTTATTTTAGATCATCTAACAACAAATTCTTAAATTAATAATTATTTATTCATTTATAACCTATGATAATAATTTATTTTAATCATTCACAACAAATCTATCAACCAAAATATTAATCAAATTTAATTTTGTCTCCCATACATATATATATATTCATTTAAAAAAAATTTTTATTTTATAATATTCCAATAAATATAACTTTATTCTTTAATTTTTAATTATTTTTTACTTTTAACCGGTCTTTAAAAATAAAAACATTTTTCTTTAGAAAAGAATAAACAATGTCGAAATTCCAAAAACATAAAACACTTCATCAAAAAACTAATTAAATGGTTATTTGAATATCCTTTGACAAAAGTCCAAAAGCTAAGATCCAAGAAAGCGAACAACTCAAAGTCAAAAAAGCCGAGACTAAAGAAAAATAAAATATGGAACAAAATTATCTTTGGCGTTTTAAGAACTTTAGGCTTACCTATTTTGGTACGTCTTTAAATTACATTAGAGGTTCTATAATATTGTGCTATTAATGCTTGACATTTTCATTTAGTTATATTTTGAGCTTTTTTAGGCGTGGGGCTCATCATTCTATTGCCCATATTAGTTTTCTAACCCATTAATATTGTTTGCATTCAAACAAGGCATGAAGTTATTTCATAGATGTAAAGGTACTCATTATAACGTTACCAGCCCTCATCAAACCTAGTGGTGACCAATAAAATAATCTAATAAAAAATACATCCAGAACTAAAATAATTTAATAAAAAATCCATCAAGAACTTGGCAATGGATGTTAAGAACTTGGCAATGGGTGTTAGAGACTTTATAGATCTAATTAAGAATTAATGAATTATTACACACAATTTTCATTGTAATGTTTTACTTGATCCTCTTATATTAATTTTGATTAGTGTTTAATTAACTAGAAAATATTGACTTATAATTATTAGGGAATATTAGTATATATTTACATTTCTGAATCTGTAATTTTATTTTACTGATATGACTTTTTATTATTTGTTATTAGTCAATTTCCAAGTTTTTCCAAGTTGTCTTCTCCAATTTAATTCTGAATTAAATATTAATATTCCATTCCCAAGGTGTCATCTCAGATTTATTTTGGGATAAGATATGGAAAGGAAAATCAAAGTCATTAAATTAAAAGGATGGGGGTATTCATGACATTAATGGTAGTTAGTTGAGGTAGATGCGATGAAGAGACATAAAGAGAATGAGGATGATAAGAGAAAAGGGGAGATCCACATTCTTTATTTTGGCATTGGAGGATTTTATTATCTCTACCGAATTAAATATTAATATATCCATTCCCAAGGTGTCATCTCAGATATATTTTGGGATAAGACATGGAAAGAAAAGTCAAGGTCATTAAATTAAAAGGATGGGGGTATTCATGGCATTAATGGTAGTTAGTTCAGAAGATGCGATGAAGAGACATAAAGGGAATGAGGATGATAAGAGGAGGGGGGAGATCCACGTTCTTTATTTTGGCATTGGAGGCTTTTATTATCACTACCGCAGGCAATAGGATATTGCATTGTGTTTTTGGTCAAATCCATATTAGTTTGGGTTTGACCAATTTTTTTTGCAAAATTTCCATAATTTACCTGTACACATTGTAAATTTTTATTTTTTGACAATATTTTAATTTATTTATCTTCAGTGTGATTGGCTATCAAATTCAAACATGTTATTTCTCATTGTATTGATGAACGAGCCAAGAGTACAAAAATTCCATTCATGATAAGTGGTCTTGCAATACATAAAATCTTATTCTATTACATTGTGTGATAGCTGTCTTATTCAAAAACTAAAGCCGTAGTCTAACTAGGTAGAGGAATTGCCCAAAAAGTTATGGAAATTCTGGTCATATTTAGAGAAAATCCGGCAAGCATTTTTGTAAATCCAAGCTATAGTTGTTAAACTTCAAAATTTTAGGTGTCCTGGACGTTTTTGATGGCACTGAATCCATTTTCACCATCAAAAACACGATTCAAACATTGTCTCTACAAGATTTTTTGAAATTTTTTTGCCCAGTTTCCGGTCACTTTTAGCTGTTTAAACAATTCCTCTGCCTCGATAGATGACTCCAAGACTAAATACCAAAATATGCCAATATTGCAAACTCTGCCTTAAATGCTCCTATGTATACCAATGAAGCTTTCGTCAAATATACAAAGTGGTGCACCGACTACAATGGAGGTTTTGTTAAACATACGTAAAAGTGGTTAAATATACTTCATGCTATTTAAATGATATACGTTACAATTTATGTATCTATGTTGTGCGATTACACTTTTTGTATTGTAACATGGTTCGAATATATATTATTTGGAAACATATTGGATATAATATACATACTCGATGTAGTGTATTCATAATAGTTAAATAAATAATATCAAATCATTTTTAAATTTTATATTATAATTATTAATAAAATACATCTTTTAAAATAAAATTTGATAAATTTTTAAATATGATAAACATTATAACATTTAAAAATAAATAATTAAAATAATTAATTGAAGTGCACCACCTTGTTTGCTTGTTATGTAAGTCATGTTCGTAGAAGTGAGGTGTTATTTTGCAATTTTTTCTTCGACTGATCTTGAGAAATGAGTGAATCTCTGAAAATGAGAACATTTCAGTTCTCGATGACACATTGACCAAACAAAAAGAACATAGTTATCTCTCATTTTAAATGTTTATTTTATTTATTATATATAATATATATTATATATATATATAACTCATATTATTATTATTAAAAAATGAATTTTTTTTTAAATATACAAATTTATTATTCTATCTCATTTTTAAACTAAAATTTTAACAAAACTATTTTTAAAAATACAACATTTCAAAGATCATTTAATATTCTTTCGTCATCCAAAACAAACTATATACTACAAGTGTCTATTTATAAATAATACAATGTATTATTTTCTTAAATTTTTAAGTTAAAATGCAAAATTTTCAAACAAGTAGTCAATTCATCAAACAAGTGGTTAACAATCACATTTCTTTCAAAAATTGAGCAAATACTAATTTATATTTTAAATTTTAATTTTCGAGACTTTGAAATGGATTGAAACTTATAGTTCCAATCCAACTTACTATTTCAATCCCTGTCCCAAAAATACATTTTAGAACTACAATTACAAAGGATAGTAACTAATTCTTTTAATATATAGCAATAGTGATCAGATAGTTTCACTAATTTTCTTCCTAAGTGACAGGGACAAGCTACTATGTAGCACTTGTTTTGGGAGGAGGAATGTAGAGAAGGAGAAGGGAGATAATGGAGAGAAAAACGAGAGAAGTCGAACTTGGATATATTGGAGAGTGTTGGTTTTAACTTGGACACACTACAACTGGTTGGGCTTGGGCTTGGAGGGCCATAGGTTCCCTGGGATAGGAAATCATTCCTAATTGACTGGGAGGTAGCCCAACAGGAGCATCCCAACAGAGTCAGGAGCATCCCAACTAAGCCACTGGAACATGTATTCTTCCATTTGTTGTTTTATTTACGCAAATCACTGCAAAATGATATTTCTTACATGTTTAATATGTTGTAAATCAAAATTTACATGTATATTATTATCAAATAAATGTTGAGCTATAAACATGTTATTTTACTTCTTATTGTAATTAAAGTAAATGATAAATTTTGTTTAGATAGAAGATCTAGGTTAGGTCCTCACATATGGTATCAAAGAAAGGTTCAAAATATGGATGCTAGACTCGCCAATTTCAAAATTTGAACTTGTTGTTAGAAGATCCTTTCAAAAGAAGAAGGGAAGATGAGGGTTACTTAGAAGTGGTTAGTTACTTCCTTCTTATTGTATTTATTTGTTGATATTTGAGAATAATTCAACCCATGGAGCACTAGATTCAAAGTGAATCCAAAGTCGTCCACAATTATCTAACATAAAGAATAAGGTCATACATAATTGTTTATTGACTTCTGCAACATAAAGAATAATATAGTTGGAATTGACATATCACATTCTAGTTGCTTTTGGTAATAGTATAATGGGTATATAGATCCCTAAAGGCTAAGGTACACAAAATTTATGAGGCTAGGTGTTTTAGTGAGGCTTGAGACGTTGGCTTGCTAAAATAGAGGCTGAAGTCTCGATAGCCATTTTATTCAACCTGGAATTTCAGTTGAACTCTGCAAGCGGTCATGCTTAGATTCTGAAGCTAATATGTGAATTCCATCCAAATGTTCCAATTTTTTGTTGTTTGTAGCATCCCTAGGTTAAAAAAATCCAGGTTTAGGATTTATATTTACAACCTCTGGTTGTTTTTCCCAAGAATCTATAGGGGTATTCAAGTCCCAGTGTGACTTTATTTAAAAAAAAAAGGGTACCAGCCTGTGTTCTGTCTTGATTTTAAAATTTGAATTTCATAGATTAATTAATAATCCTTCTAGATTAGATATCAATATAACCAAGCATATGCATATTCCAGATGAAACATTCCCTGATAACCATTTGTTCAAAAAACAATCTAGATAATCTACTCGAAAATAATCCCAATATCATAAAATTGTACCTAATGAAAGAATATAACTATTTTTACAACAAATTGTGAGGGTGAGATCACTGCCAGAAATGCCCATTCTAGCAAGTCAAGGCGAATGGGAATTCACCAAAGTCCTAATGCGACCTATCATCATTCCCTCCATCGTTAAGCAAACCAGTAGTAGAACACTCCCCAACTACAATAGACATTTTACTACAGCCAGTTGTCTCTAAATTATTTCCAGATCCTAGAGAATAGAGTTACAACATAGGGATAGCTCCATTGATTCCACTCTCTTTCACATGTGTTTCCATTTACCATCAAATTGAGTAGTAAAGCATTTCAATCTACAACTCGCTAGTTTGTCCGTTTGAGAATCAATCCACTGTTTCCTTAACCCCATTAGTGACCTCACCATTATTGTGGAATGGTGATTCACAATCGACTAAGAATTTGGGACCCCTATAGAATCTTTCATGTTTTTCAAATGTATTAAAAGGCTGAAGGTTGCCACATCCATGGCTCTTGAATTTTTTCTGTTGAGCTTTCACAATGTGATGATATCAATTTTATGTACAACTAGACTCTGTCTTTGCACACAACCATATATCCATGTGACTTTTTTTTAGGGAAAAAGCAATAAAAGAATATTATTTTATTTTGATTTTTTTTGTTTAAATGCTTTATGTATCAACCAGAGTGCAAAACAACTATTCTTAAGTGTTAAATGCATGTTAACTGGCTCTTGAAGTTTTTTTTAGTTGAGCTTTCACAATGTGATGATATCAAATTTATGTACAACTGGACTCTGTCTTTGAACACAACCATATATCCACGTGACTTTTTTTTTGGGTGGGGGTGGAGCAATAAAAGAAGATTATTTTATTTTGGATTTTATCTTTAAATGCTTTATGTGTCAACCACATTGCAAAACAACTATTAAGCTCACAATGGTGATGATATCAATTTTTTGTACAACTGGACTCTGTCTTTGAACACAACCATATATCCACATGACTTTTTTTTGGGTGGGGGGTGATAGCAGTAAAAGAATATTATTTTATTTTGGATTTTCTCTCTAAATTATTTCTATGTCAACCACATTGCAAAACAACTATTCTAAAGTGCTAAATGCATGTTAAATGTCTCTTAAGTTTTTTCAATGAGCTTTCACAATGTGATGATATCAAATTTATGTACAAGTGACTTTGTCTTTGCACAAAGCCAATCCATGTGATTTTTTTTTTGGGGCGGGGGGTGGAATAAAAGAAGATTATTTTATTTTTGATTTTCTATCTAAATGCTTTATGTGTCAACCAGAGTGCAAAACAAGTATTTGAAAGTGTTAAATGCATATAAAATCAGTGTTTTTCATTTGTCACCTAAGTGAGGCATCCTAGTTGGTGACACTCGAGTTAGCAAAAATGTTGGTCCTTCAAAGTCCTAGGTTCAAATCCAACCTCAAAGTCTTGGGTTCAAATCCTCCCTGAATAAAAAAATGTAAACCAAAATTAACTTTGGAAAATATACTTAAAAAAACCATAAATATTTGAAATTCACGTGATTTTCATTCTTCAATAATATCATGTTTATTATAATTCAAAATTCAAAACAACAACCGCTCCTTATAGTCACCAGGTATAAATAATATAGCCCAAAAAAAACCCTTAATAATCATATAAAAAACCAGGCATAGAGGATATGGCAAAATTCTTAATAATCAAAACATAGGACTACTTTTAATTAATTAATTTATTAAAAACAAAAAAACAAAAACAAACTACTTTTGTATAAGTAATTTTTTTTTTATCTATTTAGAAGTTAAAAAAATAACTATGATATGTCGTTTTATCTATATAATCATGCAAACGTTATAACTTATGATTTGAGAAGAAAAGCTAAGTAAAAATCTCTATCAATTAGGTAGTGGATCAAAATGTTGGATTCTCATATGTAAGATAATGAAGTTATGTAGAGTATTGTATCTTTTATTATTGAATATTTTTTAAACTGCTTTATATATATAAATGAACTAACTTATTATAAAAATCAACTATTTTATAAATTTGAAGTTTTTTATTTTTTAAATTTTATAGTTTCAATGTTTTTTTATTATATTTTTTATATTTATTTTTTAAAATAATTAATATAATACTATTTATTTTATTTAATTATTTATAAAAAAAATGGTACAATATACTTTACACACTAGGTTTCCTAAGGAATAAGTTGCTGCCATCTTCTCGCTAAATATAGCAAAATCTCCTTGTTTCCTAACCATGGAATCAATGATATATTACTAATTTTGGTACGAGGATACAAGGAAATGCACAAAAGCAACAAAATCGGATAAACTTAATGTCATCCCCTTTGAAACACTCACTTAGAGAAAATACAATATTCACATATGTGCCTCTAAAATTATTATTTGTAAGAAACCCTTCATCCTCTTCTTCATAATTGGGGAGGGGTTTGTAACAACCCCGGGTTAAAGTTCATGTAATAAAGGATAATAAAGGAAAAAATAAGACCAAGTTCATGGGGCACGTATTCTATGCTGAATTTTGTGGAAGCACTATAGTGGGAGTCACTTTTGGTTAAGAAAAATGGTGAAGGCAAAGAGACAATAATTGGCATTTAATTATGGAAATAAAGGAAAATAGGAAAAAAGGAAGACGAAGGGACATAGTTTTGCAAGCAAGTAAAATAGAGGAAAATGAAAGGAAAAGGAGACATCAATGATAAAAAGGCACAAGAGAAATAATTGATAGTTTTTGCACATATTTGGAGCAGGTTTAGCAAAGGAAAGAGAGCAAGCACTTGGGCAAGCAAGCAAAGGAATGGAAAGGAAAAGCAAAGGAAATTGAAGGAAAGCAAGGAGAAGGCGGGATCAACAAATTCATTAGGAGGATTTTGTAAATAACAGTTTGCATGTGTGATTTCATATTTGAGGTGTGAACGCATAGTACATGCATTTGGTTATTTGGTTCATTTGTTGTCAATGGTATTGGTTAGCCTAGTTTGACAGCGATTTCAACCTTGCCTTGCCATTTCATGGATAACCATGGTGTGATGGGATTCATTCTTGGTTGAGCTTTGAATTGCTAGAAGGTTATGAAACTGAATGGGGTGGTCTCAAGAAAATTCCCAAGGGTTGGGGGTGGAGATGCTTTTCTCTAGGAGGCCCTTGACAGGTGGGTGGAGATAGGAAAATTCCTCAACGTATGGTGAAGAAATTCTGAGGCATCCAAGATCAGTTTGGTTTTGTGATCTTGGGACTGGTTTAAGTGAGATCACGGTAGGTTGAGGGTGGATATGGTTTAACCTTTGGAGTCCCTAATTGATTGTGTCTTGGTTTATCCCATGAGATCCCACATTCATGCATGGAATTTGGCACGAGGGTGATTGGTTGAAAGAAATATTTGGTTCATCCCAATCTATGGTCAGGTGGTACGTGGAAGTCCCTGACTTGGTTGGATTTTGCATATGTTAATAAGAGATATTTTCCTATTGTGATCTATGAGAACTTGTACTTGTTATTGAGTTGGTTTGATGGCTGATTTGTCATGGCTAATATACTCATTATATGTTGGTTATAAGCATGATTGTATGATGTGCTCTAATTATGGATCTTGTTCATGATTTGATAAGTATTTTAATTGTTGATGAATGCATGGGCTAGCAAGTGTTGTTACAACTACTTGAGAGGGCATTAAAGCTTGTTTGTGATTCTTATATGAAGTTCATAGGTTTATGACTAGATATGCATTCATGAAATGTAGCTTATAAGTTTACCATATGTTTGACGAAATGTCTAGTGTGTTCTAGGTAGTCTAAGTCAAGTTATTGCTTCAAGTTTGAAGGTTTGGCTTTTTAATCATGTTATATATGATTATGGAAAGTTACAAGAAGTTCTAGGCATTGGTCTGGAGGATAGTCTATAAAAGTGGCTCAGATCTTGGAACCACTGTCTCTGAATTGGAGGAATTAGGTCATAATTTCATGGACGTAGGCTTGTGCATGTGCTTGGGACCTCATAACCACACTCTTGCCTTGTTGTGCATGTGGTTGGGGATTAGGCTTATGAAAAGGAAGTTTGAACTCAGGATGTGGTCACCAAAGGTTGTGTATTGACTTCTGGGTAATCTAGTGCTCCTGAGGGGTGTTAGTAAGTTGTCAGTTTGTAGGCCAGGAAAATTTGATGAATGTCCCCCTCAAAAGAATTTGTGTATCCTTATTTAGAAATATAGATGTTTGCCATCACCGTCAATTAATGAAGGAAAATTTCATGAAATTAAATGAAATAAAAATAAAATAAATCATATAATTATTATTATATTTATTAACAAAAGAAAAAAATTTACTTTAAACATTTTTATTAGGCAAAATAAAATAAAGAAAATTAAAAATAATTTTATGTTTAAAACAAAAATTTTACTAAATAAAAATAATAAGGTAAACTTTATTTAGTGAAGTTAGTAGTGGTTTTTGAGCTCCATGTTTATGAGAATTCATGATATTGACCCATGTTATTCATGGGTCATATCATTGAACAATATGCTTGAAATTTTATGGTTAGTCTTGACATGATAAGAGTAAATGTTATTGTGAAAATTAATGTATATAGGTAGTTAGATTCTAAAATAAATTTGATAATTTATTTACCAAGTTCTTACAATATAACTGTTTTATAAATGTGTATAATAATTTTAAAGTAAATTTTCTAACTTTATATCAAGTTAAAAAATGCTTTAAGTAAAATAATTTTAAAATAGAAATATTAACTCATTCAAAGATAACTTGTTTATATATTAGTTATAGATTTTCTATATATTAGTTATATGTTTTCAACTTATCCTTTATTCTTTAATGTTTTTAACTTTGAATTATTTTTATATATTTATAAAATCTTGTATTTGGAAAGAGGATTTACATATTCTTCATTTATTACTTTTATGATTTGCTAATATATGTGATAAATCATTGACTAAACGGTCAAATCATTGCGTGAAGGTGGGTCCTTTGTCCAACAAACAAGGGGGTCTCATACACCAATTTGGTGTGTGGCTTGACGATGACCTTAAAATTGGATAACAATGGTAATATATCTTTAATTATTGTAATATTTTATTTTTTATTATATAACCTTGTTTATATAGCTCTTTTATTTATAGTCAAGTAGATAAATTTAATTGAAAAATACGTATACATTTAGAGATTTAAATTAATTGGTTATATATATTCATTTTGAGAGAATAAAATATTAAAGTCAAAGCATATTCATTTAGGTTTGAATTACACATAATATTTTAACCTTAGTTAAATTTTCTTTTAGAATGTGTATATTAAGGAGGAAACCATGATTTAAGATTTTTAACATAAGAATATAGATGTAATAAAAATTAAATAAAAGTGATAAGAAATAATAGATATTTTTTTTGGTGATTCATATTCAATGGTGACATAAATTTATGATGATATGAGAATATCATTTATGAAATCAATATTGCAATAAACATAAAATTGTTTCCAGTCATTGTCATTAGAGAAGTTTCGGAGGGAATGGAGATCTCTTAGTAGCCTTTTGACGGTTTTAGTCTACATGTCATAATAATGTCAATAAGCGGTATATCTATCCTATTTTTGGAGGTATGCTCTCATTTGCTTTAATATCATCATAATTTAAGAATGTTTGGGATTTGAAATGGTGAATGAATTATAGTAATGTAACTGAAATGACCACTTGGTGTTGATCTATGATATCAATTGATAGATAGAAATACAACATACATTCATATTTATTTGCTAAACCTTGCTTCAAGAGATGGTCTCTTCAAAAGGGGAGGCCAATTGTTTATATGTTGTCCAGGAGATCCTAAGATTCATAAAATGGACATAAATTATTTTAAAACATAGTATAAAGGTTGGGAAGGAGCAACTAATGCCCATAGAAGGAAGGCACGGCTAAAAGGGTATATTTCACATTTATATTTAATTTAATTATTTTAATATATTAAAACAATTCATTAATTAACTTTAATATTAAATTAAATAAATAATTATGGTTACTAAAGAAAGTAATTTAGTGTTAATAAAGCATCAGAGCGTGACTGACAGGTACATTGCACTAGTAACTTAGCTAGCATTAAGAGAAAATTTTTAGGTTATGTAAGAGCTCACACATGAGAGGATTTAATAGATCCATAGGGATCTACTCAGTATTAGTAATGTTCATTTATGAGCATAGTAAAAGAAAAACTTATTCCTATAATTTTATATATGTGTGTGAGTCAACTAAGAGTGGACAAGTTCTAAGTTGAATTAATAAGTCTCATATGGAACAAATAATTGAACAGTTCAAAATGGTGAAGATACGGGGAAATCAAGGTCAAGGAGGATCATCACATGGACCTCCTACAAATAACCCATTTTTATCACTGGAGTTGGCTCTCATCTTGCGCTCCGTAGAAGTAATTAATGAGACTTTAAGAAGGTGCCAAACAACTGAGGTGGAAGTGGAACACCCTCCATCAGGGTTGGGAAATCTCGAGGGATCAGTAAACTCTAATAGAGGACCTCCAATTGAGGAAATTACGAGGGAGCTCCAAAATATTAATCTCCTAGAGTTTTCTAGAGGTTGTGCCAACAAAAAGCAAAATCCTGGTTAGAGGGAATGAGAAGGTGCTTCACACTAGGAGATTATACTACTAACTCAAAAGCTAAACTAGCGATATTCCAACTTGGAGATAGTGCCTTGAACTAGTGGGGTAACTTGGGGTGTTAACTACAACTCACTCTTGATACAATTACCTAGGAGTTATTTGAGGAGAGATTAAGGAAAAAGTACCTACCAACATATTATGAAGAACAACAAGTAGGAACCTTCCATGCTTTGGTACAAGGAAACCGTACGGAAGAGGAATATGAGATTAGATTAATGGAATTGGTCAAGTATGTCTCCTACATGGATATTGGTCAACGACAAGCGGATCATTTCATTTATGGATTGAACCCTAATATTAGGGCAATGGTATGGATGTGGAAACCATCCTCAGTTGTAGAAGTTGTTGAACATACTCATTATCTTGAAGGGAACTTAGAATTAAAAGGTGGAAACAAAACCATTTTTCCACAACAGCCAAGTTTTTTGGGGAAGGCCCCTCGTACCTTATCCAGGGGAGGACGTTTGAGGCCACCACCATATGGAAATAGGGTTGTACCCACAACATCGAAAGTGGGGATATCAATGGTTTCTAGTGCAGCTTCACCTACAACTTTGAGGACTCATGCATATCAAATTCATATGCGAGGAGCCACAAGTAAGGGAAGGGGTCCCAAGGGAAGGAAATATTTCTAAAGAACTCCACAAAATTTTGTTTAGAGTCTACCACGAATCACTAATTGGGGATGTGGGAGACCTAATTACCAGTGTGACTCTCCTCAATTACAAAATCGTAACAATCGTAGAGGAGGAAAAGCACCAATGGGGAGAGGAAGCAACCACCATCAGATCTATGCAATATTTGATAACCAACAACTTGAACACCAATTCGCAGTGGTAGAAACCTCGGGTATGATACACCATGTAAAATTTAAAATTTTGTTTGATTCAGGTGCTACAAATAGTTTCATTAAACCAATTGCATTAGAAAAATGTGGGTTGGAAGCATATGCACACGATGAATTTAAAAAAGTTGAAATGGCTTCTAGGATAAAACAAGCAGTAGGACCTAGTGTTGACCAATGTCAGCTAAACCTTGAGGTGTGTACAACTAAGTTAAAGGCATACGTGACAGCATTGGGAACATACAATGTAATCATTAGAATGGACTGGCTAGAATCTCATCGAGTTTTGGTAGACTATTTAAAAAAGAAGGTGATTTGTTTAGATGATGAAGCTAGGTCAATTTAGATTTGTGGTATCAAGAGAGGAGTTTCCCTATTCATATCCATGATGAAGGTAAAAAACTGCCTCTAGCAAGGTTGTAAACTATATGTGGCCGATTCTATAACTGAACAGAAAGGGCCCTCCTTGGATCAACACCCAATTTTGTCATAATCTGATGATGTTTTCCCTAAGGAATTAGATGGATTACCACTTATGAGGGAGATCGATTTCACAATCGACCTAAAACCTAATGCATAATCAATAACCAAGACACCCTATAGGATGACAACTCCCGAACTTTGTGAGTTGTAGATGCAATTAAAAGAGATTTTAGACTTGGGATTTATTAGACCTAGTATTTTACCTTAGGTTGCACCAGTGATTTTTTAATGAAGAAGGATGTCTCCTTAAGGATATGCATAGATCATAGGGACTTGAATCAAGCCACAATAAAGAATAGGTACCCAATAGCTAGAATAGATTACCTATTTGACCAAATGAAGGGAGCAACGATTTTCTCAAAGATCAAACTACGATCTAGATATCGAAAATTGAGGATTAAGGAAGGACACATACTAAAAAGATACATTTCAGACTCGGTTTGGGAACTACAAGTTTGTAGTTGTACAATTGGTTTGACCAATGCAGCAACAATATTCATGAGTCTCATGAATGGTGTGTTCAAGAAGTATTTGGACCAATTTGTGTAAGTCTTTCTCGACGATATTATCGTGTATTCCAAGAATGAAAAGGAAAATGAAGAGCGCCTACGGGTTGTATTGAACCTCTTAAGAGAAAATAAATTATATGGAAAATTGTCAAAAATGTTCCTTTGTTCAGAAGAAAATTTTTGGGCACATCATTTCAGGAGAAGGGATTTCGGTTGACCAAGAAAAGGTAAAGGCCATAATGGATTGGAAAGTACCAAAAATTTCTCATGAGGTGCATAACTTCATGGGGATAGTAGTTTATTATCACATATTTGTGAAAGGGTTTTCAAAGATTGTAAAACCCATCACCACATTGCAATGAAAGGGGGTTAGGTATGAATGGAAATATGAATGTAACACTGCATTCACTGAACTAAAGAGGTTACTAACTAGCGCACCGATCCTTCAAGTATCAGACATGGGAAAAGACTTCACTATTTGCGTCGATGCTTTGAAGTAAGGATTGGGAGCAATGTCTATGTAATAAGGAAAAGTAATAGCTTGCACATCCAAAAAGTTGAAGAAACATGAAGTGTTGTTTCTACCCATGAATTTGAGTTAGCAACAATGATGTTAGCTTTAAAATTGTGGAGACACTACCTTGTCGAGAGAGTATTTGAGTTAATAATTGAACACCAAAGCCTGAAGCACCTCTTCACTCAATGAGATTTAAATTCTAGGAAAAGGCAGTGGAGTGAAGTCATGAGTGAGTATGATTTTGGGATCTCATACATTAAGGGAAAGGAGAATGTGGTTGCCGATGCACTATGTATGAGGCCACAAACCTTCTCCCTTGTACCCTTGAGGGTCAATTTGAGGGAACTTGTGTTGGAGAAACTCTTTGAAGATAATTTTTATCTGAAGGTTATATAAACACTCCAAAGTGGGAAGCGGATATAACCAAAGTTTGAGGAATATGTCCTTGAACTAGATGGATTATTGAGATTTCAAAGGAGAACTAACATCCCTAAGGAAGGGGGTATACGAAGAACCATACTAGAAGAATCACATAGAGCACTCTATTATGGTCATCCTAGAGTGAAGAAGATGTATGCAGACATGAAGAAACTCTTCTTTTGGGTAGGCATGAAACATGACATAGTCTAGTTTATCGCCAAATATCTTGAATGCCAATGAATGAAGGTTGATCATCACCATCCAACAAGACTCCTACAACTGCATGACATCCCCATGTCTAAATGGGAGGTCATTTCTATGTATTTTGTTGTGGGTTTTCCACTCACTTCACAAAGACACAATGCTATATTGGTTGTAGTTGATAAATTGAATAGAAGTGTCCATTTCATCCCAATGAGAAACACTTACGATGTTACTGATGTGGCACAATTTTCTATAAGTGAAGTTATTCAGCTACATGGGTTACCCACAAAGATCATTTCTGACAGAGTCTCTCACTTTACATCTAGGTTTTGGACAAGTTTGTAGTTAGCATTGGGGACTCAGTTGAGCCTGAGCATTGCATATCATCTAGAAACAGACAGGTAGACTGAAAGCGTAAATCAAGTTATGAAAGACATGCTTAGAATGTCTGTCATGGATAATTATACTCAATGAGAAAGGTGCTTACCATTGGTAGAGTTTTCCTATAATAACAGTTACCATAGTTCAATCGGGATGCCTCCTTATCAAGCTCTATATGGTAGACCATGCAGGATGCTATTGAGTTGGGAAAAGTTGGAGGACAGAGTAATAGTTGGACTAAAATTAGTGCAAGAAATGGAGGAACATGTAAGATGGATTCGACAAAGGTTAAAGGAAGCACAAGAGAGACAGAAGAGTTATGTCGATGCACATAGGACTGATCATAGTTATGAAGCAAGAGACCAATTTTTTATTCATATCTGACGCAACAAAAGCACCATTTGGTTGGGAAAAAGGGACGAAGTTGTCACCTCGGTTTATAGGACCTTTTAGAATCAAGGAGAATATTGGACCAGTTGTCTATCGCCTTGTATTGCCACCCCATTTACATAAAACTCATGATGTTTTTCATGTATCTATTCTATGACATTATGTTTCTGATGAATATCATAAACTAGATTGAAGGGAATTGTATGTCTCGGATGTGGGAACAATAATGGTCAAACCTTTACACATATTGGATTGTAGGGATTGACAATTCAGATATCGCATGGTGGACAAGGTTAGGGTCTAGTGGGACAAGTATAAACCGAAATCTGCTACTTGGGAGGATGTGGAGACTATATGCGTGACTACCCCTCACTTTTTAAGCATATGTGATGCCCATTTTGACTTAGATAACTACTTATGTTAAGTCTTTATTTGTAGTTTCATGTTGTTTTATTTATGAATGCTATGTAATATTGATGCATTTTAGTTAGAGAAATGAAACAACTTATATAAATCATTTGATGGATTAGGTATTGTTGATTAAAATATTTGATGGATGACTTATTTGATGTATGGTTTACCTGAGGTATGACTTACTTGGTTATGATTTATCTAGTGTATGACTTATCAGAGTTATTATTGTTTAATATATGACTTAAGGGAATATGATTTATCTAATGAATGACTTATCAAAATTATGGTTTATCTAATGTAAGATTTATTTCCAGTATGTTTTTATGAAGTACAAAATTGGCATGTGTATACTGACTTAATAACATGATGATTAATATCACTTATCTATATATATTTTGTTGTTATGTATATGCATGAATGAAGACTAACCTGTAGATTGGAAATAATTACATGATAACCAAGATCTACACTTTTTGTGGGGGAATGTTGAGACATCTAATGAGGAATGGTATGATGTACATTGTTCTATTACATTTTGTATCTATTCGATATGCACTATTATAACATGGGAATAGTGTAAATGGTAGGTGACAAGATTTTCTGACTAGATTATTCAATGATAAGTATCCAACCAATGTCATAGTGTGGTTCGTATTAGCGTGTTGACCCTAGTTTTAAGGAGGGGTGGAGGCATTTCCTACTGTGTAACCTCCAAGCTTGGAATTGTGGGAGGGAAATGGTAGACACACTCCCTTAGATGTATGATGATGATTGTCAGTTTCCTACTAGGGAAGTTAGGTCGATATAGTCGAGGCTTTCACCATATTGTTTTGATCAATGGTTAGATCGGTATAGCTGATGCCATAGTATATTGCAACAAAGGATGGATAGGATGGGAGCGGAAGTAGGTTAGGGAAATTAAGAGGCTATAGGTTAATTGGAGACTCTTGATGGGGAGTGGTATGCTTGTTTGACTTACTTAATTTGACTACTATATCGACCTATATTTTATTATGCCTTATTGTCAAATTTCTTTCGAACTCCTTGTGTCATTGTCACTCTAACTTTAGGATGAAGTTTTTTGAAAGAGGGGTATATGTAATGCCCTACTTCATCCTCTCATGCTAATTTTGATTAGTGTTTAATGAAATTGAAAATATTGACATATAATGATTAAGTAATATTGGTATATACATACACTTGTGATTTTGTAATTTTATTTTACTCGTATGACTTTTTATTATTTGTTATTATTTAATTTCCTAGGTGTCTTCTCAAATTCACTTTTGGATAATATATGGTCTTCTCAAATTTATTTCTAAATTAAATATCCATATTTCACTTCCCAAGGTCTCTTGTCAAATTTATTTTGGGATAATATATGGAAAAGAAAGTCATGTTCATTAAAGTAAAAAGATGGGGGGGTATTAATGGCATTAATGGTAGGTGGAGGAGAGGAAGAGACATAAAGGGAAGGAGGATGAGAAGAGAAGGGGGGAGATCCTTGTTCTTTATTTTGATAATGTTGGATTTTATTTTGGGAGGAGGAAAGTGGAGAAGGAGAAGGGAGAGAATGGAGAGAAAAATGAGATAACTCAAACTTGGATCTATTAGAGAGTGTTGGTTTTAAACTAGACCCACTACAATTAGTTGGACCTGGGCTCAGAGGGCTCGGGAACCTGTAGAGGTTCCCTGGGCTAGGAAATCCTTCCTAGTTGAATGGGAGGTAAATTCAATCGGGTATCCCAACATGAGCATCCCAACCAAGCAATTAGAACATGTATTATTCCATTTTTTGTTTTATTTATGTAAATTGTTGCAAAACTGGAATTTCTTACATGTTTAATATGTTGTAAATCAAATTTTACTTGCATATTATTATCAAATAAATGTTGAGTTATAAACATGTCATTTTCCTTCTTACTGTAATTAAATGAAATGATAGATTTGGTTTACTTAGAAGATCTAGGTTAGGTCCTCACACTAATCTCATAACTATATATTTTTATACTGATAAATTACATTAACGCAAATGCTCTTTTAGTCATAAAGTTACCAATCCTCATAAAACCCTAGTAATGAGCAATAACATAATTTAATAAAATGCCCATCAAGAACTTAGCAATGGATGTGAGAAACTATATAGATCCATTAAAAAATTAATGAATTAATGTATATAGTTCTCTTATCTCATAACTATACATTTGTGTAACGATAAATTACATGAATGCATTTGTTCTTTTAATCATAAAGTTAGTCACACTCATAAACCCCTAGTAATGAACAATAACATCATTTATTGAAACAAATAAAATGCCCATCAAGAAATTGGCGATCGATGTAAGATTATACATTATAGATAATCAATGAAATCCTTTGTAACACCGTAATCACTCACATATTGTACATGTTAAATACACAAATGTAGGTTGACTGATATAAATAGTTGTTGGATCTACAAGAAAGGATGGATAGTTTGGAACTGAAAAATTGGGGTGCAAGTTGCAAGTGCACCTACTATAATGTGTTGATACTTTAAACGAAGCGATGCAGTTAACACTACAATCAAATGGTCATATGTTTAAAATCTCTGTTGCGCCAAACAAAGCAAAGAAAGATGTGGGGATATAGAGCCAGATCAACATTCCACAGTAAAGAAGTGAGTAGTAATGAGGTTAGTGAAACACCATAATAACCATGTTCCATTAATTGTTTTTTTAATAAATTAAAGATAGGAGCATGCCAAAGAAATCACATATCTTCTATTATTCGTCATAAGAATATTCCCATATTATTAAATCTTGGCCATTCATAATTTAAAATTTTGAAATTCCTCAAACCCAATTCCACCAATATAAACCAAACTTATAACACAATAAGACCATATCACACCTTCTAAGAAATATAAATTTAATAAACTATTTTTCACCTTATTATTATTC